>JASSUY010016605.1:0-16562 GCA_032466535.1 Forpus xanthops | reverse complement strand
ATATGAGGAAGAAATTCTTTACTGTAAGGGTGGTGAGGCACTGGAATGGGTTGTCCAGGGAAGTTGTGAATGCTCCACTGCTGTTGGTGTTCAAGGCCAGGTTGGACAGAGCCTTGGGTGACATGGTTTAGCCATTGGCAGGGGGATCGGAACTAGATATCTTGAGGTCCTTTCCAACCCTAACTGTTCTATGATTCTACGATTGTGAAAAATTTCCCAAGTTTTCATGTGAGTGAAGATAAAAAGTTAGATTAAGACTATCAGCAATGGGAACAAAAAAATTATATAACACTATCTTTGGGTGACAGAAGTTTCTTCTCCATCTACTAGTAACTTCTCCAATTACTTGTGACTTTGCCAAGAATTCATTTTTGGGTGTGTTTCACCTTTTTCCTTGTCACTATAGACACAGGATGAAACAGAAGGGCTGACAGGAGTAGATGCTACTTAATTGAAGGGAAGGGCAAGAGGGTAAAGGCTTTAGATAGGTTTTTTATTCCTAACAGTCATTCTGTCCATCTACACTACTGTGCTCTGATCTTCAAATTAATCCAAAACAACATATTTATAAGCTCTGTGCAATCCCATCTTCGCTGAAGATACATTGATACTTGGAGAAAATGAAGAGCTAGGTTCTCTGTGATAGCCTCATATAAGCAACTTAGGAGTTGAGGGTATACAAAGAATTTATATTCTGGAAATTAACCTACTTAAGAAATCAGGAGTAATTAAACGCTAGAGACTGAAAATACCTGGGATGTAGCACTTGGCTCTTCTGAGAGCAGTGTGACAAAAGGCCACAGTGGAGCACTTTGCTAGATTCTGTTATACAAATGTAGCCAGTAGATTCATCAGTATAACACATATAGCCCTGTTTCAGTTCAGGTGTTTTCCAGATTACAAGAAACACACAAATACTCATTTTCAACTATCTCTCTGTCACAGTCCAAAATAGTGATTTACGAAAAGCATTTTAAATACATATATATTAATTCCACTTAATTCCAGGAACCAATGACTAGAAAAGTGGAGCATAAACATTTTGGGAAATCTACATTAAAATGAACTTTGAATATCATTGAATACCCCTACAAGTCTAGGATAAAATAATCTAAGAGATCATCAGTGATGGTTTAGGGTACTTCTTATGACATTCATTTGCTTTGAATACTCTAAAGTGCATGTAGAGAGAGATAAAAGAGTTCATCACATTGAAATCTATAGCTAGGGCCCCAACTAGGTAAGGAAGCCTTTACAGGCTCTTTTGAAGACTGCAGCCCTGGGATCAGGACTGAACTTTTAAGCAAGCGTCTTACAAACTTTACTGGCAATGAGTCATGACAGAGTCACACAGTTTGTTCTTAGATTATTTTTCTTACTTTTTTTTTTCCTAGGCTCTAAAAATACACAAAATCTGAAAAGCATTAATCTAGCTTGTGTTTTTGGTAGGACAAATCATGCCTGTGAAACACCAACAAAAAGGTTTATGCATGAGGTAGCAACATAAAATAGATTTTTTTATTTCAACCTGTTAATGTGTTTATATAAAATTCCAAAGAAAACTAACAGGCAGTAATCACCCTCTCCCATTCAATAAATCTAAGTAAATCTGTACTGCTGCTCCATTCAGAATAGTATAGGTCACTGCATACAAGTTTAGGAATTCCAGTGGGTCATCGAATTGCTTGCTAGCTCCAAAAACCAGCTTGGAGCCACTACTATCAAATGTCAGGGATAAGGAGAGGAATCCTTCATGTTTACTTCATGCTTCTTTGGCTGGCTGCCAACAACAAAGGAACTTAGAACCACAGAAGTAAATCCTCATTTGTCTCACCCTTAGTCATAAAACTGCGTATGCTGATACCTTATCAAGTGCCATGCACTGAATAACTAAAAGCCCAACACCCTTTAAATATATATATATAAAAGAACCTTAAAGAATTGATAAATCAGTTTCTTAACATACAGCCTTGAAATTTATGCCACTAATAAAATACAGTGTGTATGTTGTTTTTCAGTTGGAACTGTCTTGTTTTGCACAAGAAATAAAATCTCAGAGGCTTACCAGCCTCGTTCTACACAAGGACAGATATAAGTCAGAAGACTTACAGTGTTTGTACCAAGAAAAAAAGAAATTATGTATGCAGTGTGGAAGCAAAAATAAGAGCAACAGATGGTAGGCTTAAAACTGTTTTAACACTTCAGTTCCATAAAACAAATATCAACATTTGTGGGAAAGGCTAAAAAAGAGCAGAACCATGACATTGTTTGCTTTTGTAAGCAATGCACCACCAATCATGTTTAACACATCAGACTAAGTAAAAGCAAAATGGTTTAAAAAGCTAAGTTGGAAGCCCTTCTGCCTTATATGCACTGATAGCTGCTCTTCATACTGTGACCTGGCTGTCTTGAATTACATTTTCAGAGAGGACTACTATCATTTAAGAGCTTAACTGGTGATAACAGATTTCCTAAATTATCAGAATGCAAAAAGTCTTAGATTTCTCCTGTAAGTGTCGACATGATAATTATTTCAAAAGTTTAGCTATTCAAGTATTAGTCACAGTTTATTTCTTGCCTTTGTGTCAGCATACCATGCATAGACTGAATCACATGAACTAATCACTCCCATCCATGATTCTTGATACATATTTGGAAAATTACTTTCAAGGTGACCATGCTTCTTTTCAGAAAAATCTTTACATTCCCACTGAATATTTTGCCCTTTTCTCCACTGAAAAAATAGCTACTTTTTAAATTGACCATCAAGCACTTACTAGAGCAAACACACAGTGCCTTGATTAGTTCACATTTCCTCTAAACAGAGGTCTTTTTCTCACATCAGAAATATTAGTAAGAATCTATAACTGATATCTTATATGGGCTTCCCATGCACAGTATAAGGAAAGTACTCCCCTGATTAGTGCAGTGCATTACAGATACACAGTTCTACAATAGAAAACAGTAGGAAAATTACCACAAGGTACTCCTACTCTTCAAACACTCCATATGTAGAACTTAAAGCCACATCACTTCCAAGGAATGCTGGCACATCAACAGAGAAAGAAGCAAGGACAGAGCTGGAAGATGAAGAGAGAGAATAACCCAGTCTGGTACTACCACTAAATAGAAGGTACATAATTGAAATGCTGCATTCAGCAGCCTTCCCTGCTGCTCACAGCCTTCCCACATTTACCCCGTTATCTTTTCCCCTCTCAGCCAGAACAACTGGCATAATTAAAAGCCTAAACCGATACAGGGTTAAGAAAATACAGTCCTCTTTTATGTGCTGCTTTCACACTGAATTAACTCATTCAGTTTGCAAAGTTCTAGAAAAACAATTGCTCTGGCAGACCAGAAGCAAGGGTAACTGCGAACATAAAACTTAAAAGACAGCCATGCTGTGAGAAAGGCATCTCATGGAACTAAAGAACACATGCAAGAGAAAACAAGCCCTGCATTAGCTAAAGACATTTCCTGCACAGTTGGGGAGATTTCCCACAGATGTCACTACTTAATATCAATAAAATTGAACCACACAGAATTAACAAGATAATTTACATGTGTCATTTGTAATGAGTCATACATCAGGTGATGATGCTTCAAATATCAATGCAACAGCAAACTAATACCGATAAACTTGGAAGAAAACAGAGAAGTAAAGAACCTAACTCCCATGAACACTAATGACATCCACAGAATTTTGTTAGGGATCCTCAGCCTCTAGAAGTCTCAAAAAAAAAGAGAATGGAACAAGTAAACATTTCAGTGTTCAGTAACACTTAAGCCTACAAAGTCAATGCAAGAGCCTTACGAGCACCCTCCTTCCTGGGGGCCTGCCTGCTCAGTCTGAAGGCCAAGTTAGAGAGTGCAGCTGCAGGCTGTCCCCATTCCTCCACAGAGATGCAGGGAAGCTCTCAGGCAGCACCACAGCCCAGGGTCAACCCCCTCCCTATAGAAGTCACTTTTAAGCTCAGTCTGTACCATTTGCCCCCTTGCCTGAGCTACACCTCCTGCTGTGATCTAGCTGAGCATATGCCAAGGGTCCTGTTGATCCAGCCCACCTGCTGGCTGGTATCCTGGCCTCAGTTTTTCTGTGTCCCTGTTCTAGTCACCCTGGGGTTGTACCTGATCCTGATTCCTCTCACTGGGCATGCCTTGCTTACCTCACAGGGTACTTCTGACTGCATCACCTTCTCTTGTGGAGTAGCCAGCACTCACTGCTTTGTGACTATCTAATCTTACATATTCTCCCACGCATTCGTGAGGGAATATGAAACATAGAACATGATTTACAATGGTCTAATTACAACTGTAAGAATGCTTCTCCAGCTAACTTAATAAAGCTGAGAGAAAGCACAGAATTTTTTATGTCAATCTGACATTTGTTGCAAGCAAATATTATTTATGACAAACTGTGGTCACATGATCTCAAAATGAATATGGAAAAGATCACATCTGTCATCATTGACATGACTGCTAACATAACAGGAACACTTCAGCTGTGCCTAGCAAGTGACATAACTGACCGGCAATGCATATGCATGGATAACCCTTTGAGTCAACTGTGATGGAACAAGAGGATATCAAGCAGAACAGTTTTAAACGGAGTGGATTATTTACTACAGCTATAAACTTCATAAGCATCAAAATAACTTTATAATTATGGAGACTCGAAACTCTAGTGTGTATTAGACTAATCTGGACAGCCTTCAGGGAAATGTATTGTGCTTTGGTAGTTCAGCTCATAAATTGTTCAAACCTATTTAAGTCATATAGCTCTTCCTCAAGATACCCTGGTCAAGTGACAGTTTCACTTCTGTTGTTTAGAGCATTGAGAAAGAATGGGACCACTTACATTAAATTGCCAGATGAAGTTCCAATAGTTAGGGAAAAAAAATAATAAAAAGAATGAAAAAAGAAAGCAAACCCCAAGAGCTTCTGTGGAGTAATATTCCAGAATCTGTTCTGCCATCATGTTCTTTTTAGCATACTACATTCCTTGAAAGTTCCTTGCCATTGGCAACATTGTTCATTTCACAGTGCTCCAGAATTGCAATATTATCTTTTCCATCAATACATGTTATTTATGCTAGAAACAACTTTTTTTAACTAAGATCTAATTAAAAAAAAAAAAAAAGACAAAAAGCAAATGAATAAAACAAACCTGTTTTATGGCCTGACACAAATCTTCCAAAGCTAGCAACTACTTTTGGATTCAGGGAGCAGGAAAGCAGTTCATATTTACAATAAATAAGAAATTAACCTTCCACTGAGTACCATTTCCTGCATATGCCTAATCTGAGGAAAGTGTGATATCTCTTCATTACAGAAGGAACTGCTTGTATCGAGGATCAGGCTATTTGCTGGATCTCACAAATACTGGGGTAACCATAGATTAGAATTGTTCTAAACAAGTGGTATTGGTCTAGTTTTCTGACAAAGCCACATTTCTCATCAGGTACAATGGCAGCCAACAGTGAATCCATATACCAGCAGGAATTATAGGAAGGCTATAACAGCTGTACTTGTGCCACAGCCGTAACTTGTGCTTCCATTAAAAGCAACTGGGACTTTGGAAAGCTGTTCACGAGCTTTTGCAGAGAGTCAATGCATGTTATCACATTAGCAGGGTTCTGATGTAGATAACTATCCACAAGTTGCAGCAGGAGAAATCAGAACATGCCAGTAAATAAAAGGAGCTCTTCAAAGCTGCTTAGTTCTACAGTAAGACAGAAGGGTGGTAAGTAACAAAGTAACAAATACAAATAAGTATTTGTTAATAACAAGTATGTAACAGATACAAATAAAGAGGAAAATGGGGGGGAAGGGGTAATATTAAAGTGACCACGAGCCAGAATATAACAGAAAAGGGTTATATGAAAAACAAAAAAGAAGTGTATGGATCAAAGACAGAAGGAAATTCTATGAGCTAAGCACACATAAATGTTAATTACAGAGAATTCAAATTACTCCAGTTCCAGACTTTTATTTAGCAGTAATAACACTGATTCAGTTAGAGGTATTAAAGAGGAGTTGAGAACTAATCTGGTAAACTCGGACAAAAACTAACATATTCCTGCAGTATTGCTGAATTGTATGTAGCTGGTAATCAATTTGGCCCTCAAAACTTTCATTGCTAAACACCTGCAATAACAACTAGCTTGACAACTCAGGGGTGATGTGTGACCAACATCTCAATCTATTTAAACTAACATGAGTGGCTATTAAAATATCTGCAGCTTAATAAGAGAAATATGTAGTTTTACATAAAGTGATTCAGAAAACACACATGACTGCCAATAGTGGTACTATATGAAAAGCATACTTCAGCAGCAGCAATCTTTTGAACCCACAGCAGAATACATGCTTAAGGCTACACACAGAAGGACATCAGTTCATTAAGCACAGTTTCTTAAACATGTAAACCACACACTGGATTTCATTTCTGCAATAACAATCAGGACTTGCCTGTGGTTCAGCTGAGAAAAACCAGCAGTCTCTTGCTAAAGCTAAGCTGGGAAACTCTTAAAATGATGAAAAATAGACAGTTAATTAAATGGCTTCGACAGTACACAGGGGAATGATCTGCAGATATGGGCCAGGTTTGCAAGCTGCAACTAGCATTTCCTAATTGCCACACATAGAGAAAGAATACCGGCTGAGGCAGCCCACAGGCCTGACACAGGTGCAGTCCATATGTCCTTAAGTCATCTCTGTAGCTAAAATTGAACTGAGAGAGTAGAGAAATTACCACCTGTACAACTTCTCACAATTACACCTCCATCTTAGGACCTAACTATTAAAAATGCTGGGTAATCATAAAGTAACAGAATAGCAGAACTAGAGAGGTACTACAACACCTTGTAGGAGCTTTTTATCTTTACTACATTTTAGTCCATGCAGATTGTTGGTGTCCCCCCAAAAGCCTACAAAGAACACATTGCACACATTCCCACGCTTGCAAGAAAACAAACAAAATATGAAGAAAGAGAAGTAATAACACTTCAAAGCTTAGCTCAGTTTTAATTTGGCACTACTATGCAAGTACACTCCTCACAGTTGTATCTCCAAGAGTTCTATGAGAAATACTAAACTTAATAGCACATTTATGTAACACACAGTCATCTAGACAGAAAAGCAAAAATGGCTGCAGCTTTATCTGAAAATTTCTGGACTAAGCTTTAAGTAAGACTGCACAATTAGATTCTTTAAATTTCCTTCTTAAAAAGTAAGACTTTCTTTCTAATGGAAAGTAGGCAAAATTACACATGGACATTTTTCCAAGGACTCACTTAACAAACATTTACTTCTGCAAAATTTGAGAGGGAAGGGAATTAACCAAGTTCTGACAACACAGGGAAAAACTCACAGAAAGCCTCCAATCTTTATTTTGAAAAAATATGTAAAATAATTATATTCGCTTGTCAAATAAAAAATTATTTTAGCATTTCCTATTTATACACCCATGCAACACTGGTTTATGGAAAAATCTTATTTTGTTAAGATATGAACACTTAAACAAAAGCATTAGCACCCCATCCTAACCACTTACCTAATTTTTTCATCTTCCCACCATTGCTACCAGTTCACAGATACAGGCACTTGTCTTCTCTTTTTAACAAACCCAGCCATTTTCCATCTCGTTCTCTAACAAGGATCAGAGCTCTTCTTGGAGGATAAATTTGCTATGAGGAGTAATTTTTAACAAGATGGAAAACACCTGAGCAGGAGGGACAGCTGTGGGACTAGTGGCAGAACAAAAACATTCTGGTCTCACCCCACACAGTCAGGATCCAAATGACAATATCCCAAGAGCCCTGTGCTACCTTGGGAAAATTCTTATGTGTCATGATGCTCCCTCACCTTGTTGTCAGGTAGTATCTTCCATCTTCTACTCTTATCTGAGCCTATACCTTCTCTCTGTTGAAGGAGGGGAGGGAAACAGTAAAGAGGGTCTCAGCAGGAGGATGCTCCTCTGTCCAGCTCACTCATGTGACTTTTTCCACTTTCCTCAGCATTCTACTCTTTTTCATCATGATAAATCTTTCAGGGGAAGTTGTGGTATTGAGAGATTGAGTCAAATGATTTTCATGGAGAAACTGGGTGATTTCAGGAAGAAATGAAAAATTTAAAACCTAAGCACTGAGAGCCATATTGGAAAATAAAAACAACAGCTCTCTGGGGAAAATGAACAGCAAACCCCTCCTGACCTCAATAGTGTAACATTATAGTCAATACTTGCACCTCTAACATACTAGTTTTTGAATGTTTATTCACTTTCTTTTGGAAATTTCATGACAAAACCTGAAATCAATTCTCATACATGTAGCTCAGGCAAATGTATTTAACACATGCACTGGAAAATTTCAGCAGTGCTGATGAAGAAGGAAATGATGCTGGCTCATGATTCTCATTAAAAATTTCTGTTAATTTATTTCTGTTCCCTAATAAATTTAAAATAGAAAATAATCCAAATATAATGCAGAAAGGTCTACTTAATCACTTTAAAGTGCTCATATGTCTATATTTAGTCTTAATGTATGTATGAATTTAATCAATACCACATTATACATATTTTTCTTGCATTCTTTCATTGTATCAGTACTATTCTTTGCAAATTTAAATGACCTGCAAAAATGTGGAAAAAATAGTGATAAAATATAACATACAGCTAAAATTAACTGTTGATTCACCGATAACTATAATCTTGGAATTCCAAGATAAATTTAATTTCTTAATACTGAATTTATTCCACCTCCAGTAGTAAGATCTTTGTTTCCTGAAGTTAAATGTGAATCTAAGAAACCTGTAGTAGTGCCCAGGTTCTGCAAAAGGAATGGAAGGAATTCCATTTTAAGTCTCAGTTTATGTCAGAGTGCCATAAGCACTTTTATCTTCCTTATGCAAAAAAGCCAAATGAAATCAGAAATTCTAATTTACTGTTTCATTTCTTTCAACTCTGTCTTCTGTATCTCTTTGCACTAACAATTCATACATAAAATAGTCCTGAATTTCTCTAGTTTTAAGGTATGCAAGTTAAAAGATTTGGAGAAGCAGACTGAATTTAGCACTACTAAACTATCAAGTATTATCTCTTCCTTCTAGAAAATGGATGAAAAAACAACTTGCTGATAATTTTAAAGTGAAACTCGGAATATTTAAAGACTTCAAGAGAAACAGACGGGTAAAATTTCCTCAAATACTGAGGAAATATTTAATCAGCAGAGATTTGGCAAATTAATCTGTAAATGAATCCTTGCATGTGTGCTCTTTTCCTTACAGACAAGCAATATCCCAGCTGCCAATGATTTTGCAGCATTTGCAGTGCCCAACTGCACCTTACCATACATTGCCCCAACAGACTTACTGTTATAGCAACAGCCTCCTGTACTTACAGACCAGATAATACAACCTTTTACATAAAAATATAGCAGATTTCCTATTTTGATGTCCCTAGGATACTTTTTTCTTATCGACTTCTAGGCGTCGTCATAACCTATACGTAATTCTGTTAGAAATCTATGCTAAAATTACTGCTTTCCAGCCCTTACTGAGCTTGTAAAATGCAACAGGTTTTATAGTAACTGCATTTGTTCCCTTCCCTGTGACTTAACCATGTGCCGCAAAGAAACTGCAAAGCTCTTGCTTGCATTTTCCCAAGCACATCAAAGGAAGCTTTCCTGTGTACATCTCTGATACAAATAATAACACTAATTTAAAATCATTTACCACAACTGCCTTCAGTCTACTTCACATGAAACCACAATCACTGTCCCTGTGATGTCCCTTCAGGGAAACCTCCACTCACCATACCTACAGCATTCAAAATACAAACAGATTTTGGGAAGTTACAGTGTCATTATTTCAAAGACTAAGGTGGTTAATGTCCAAGCCAGGATACTGCATATTACATTATCTGTTACATAGATCACCTAAAAGAACAAGTCCTAGCAACTGGATACTCTTTAATAGCAGATATGTGATTTTACAGGCCCAAAAATCTGAAAAACAAAACAAACCAAAAAACACCCCAAACAATTACTGAAATGAGTAAACATGCTGATCTTCACTCATGCTTTTGTCTCTTCAACCAACCTGAATAGAAATAGTATAGTTATGGTTACACTCAGCAACACATTGAAATGCCTGGACTTTACAGTGGTTTCCATTCCAGATGCCAAAAGAACAAAAATGAAGTTCATAAATGTATGACAAAGCAGATTTTTATACTGATATGAGAGTTTACCACAGTCCCTAGAGATCTCTGCTACAAATTATGCTTGAACTTGTTTCATAAAATAGCAGCCAGCTTCAGTTCTGACAGCAAGCATGAAGTCTCACCAGCTCTGGGCCATGATACAAGGACAAGGCATTGGCTTCTGCTTTTTCTACCTACACATTAATTTAGGAAAAAAGGATACAATTGTTGGTTAACATTAACAAAGCTAATAAAGAATTGTGTACCTTATGTCAGTCTGCGTTCTAATCTTCTTTACATTACAAATCTACAGCAATTAGCTCCAAGGCGTTGAATGTTGCCTGTTCTGTATAGCGAAATGTTGTGACTATTCAAGTCATAAAAATCAGCTTTTTTTCCAAGACTCCATAGTGGCAGCTGCAGTTCAGTATTTGTGAGGACCTCATGAACA
The DNA here is from genome assembly GCA_032466535.1 of Forpus xanthops. Taxonomy (NCBI): domain Eukaryota; kingdom Metazoa; phylum Chordata; class Aves; order Psittaciformes; family Psittacidae; genus Forpus; species Forpus xanthops. The sequence goes on along the minus strand of JASSUY010016605.1, from coordinate 5,910 downwards.
AGGAGTTTTATGTTAAAAGTTCAGTTCACAGAGCTCTTTAAGGAGTTATAAAAAAAATATGTCAGCATCTCTTCCGGTCTCTGTAAGATCCTTATTATTAGACTTTTTATTATTATAATTGCTCTTTAAAGTTGAAGTATATTCAATGAAGTTTTATTAATATTTAAAAATCATTGTACTTTCAACCCCCACATAGTCCCTAAAGTAATAAAGCACAGAGCAAAACAGGCATAAAAATAAACAGTGTTTAAACTTTCCCAATACAATTAGTTTACAGCATGCGTACATACATAGCCTGAAATTATGTCCTCTTAGATCTTATAAAGTATTCTTTTTAGATGAAACTAGGAATTTTAAAGTACTTTTATATTTACTTTAAAATCCAAGAGCCTGAGCAGCCATGAATCACACTTCACCATACTATGGGCAGCTATGGGCTAATCATTTATACATTAACCTCAGTTTGACTTGCTATAATGACAGCAGTGTGGAAATACATGATTTATGAGGTAAAGAAAGTTTAATCCCTTAGAACAAAAATACAAAGTGAAGCACAGAGCACTAAAAATAAAAGGGCTAGAAAAAGAATCTTTCCCACTAGATTTTCATGCCTTTCTGGATTGAACCTTTCTGGTCACCAGATGTCCACCCACAGTGACCATGAAGGATATCAGTTTATATCTTAATAAGACAAGATAGAATGGTTTATGCTGGCTTCTGAGCGAGGGTAAATTTCACCCAGAATGTAAATCAGATTTTATGTATGATTTAGTTTCAGGCTGTTACCTAATAATTCCTACTGCTGTCAGAAAGATCATGAAACAAACAGATTTTGTCAGGGGTATAGCCTAAATGATTTCTTGAGGCCCCTTGCAACCCTATTTTTCTGTCCTCCCATAATGCTAAAATTTTCATACTGTAGCTGAATGTGAACCAGAGTATTGCTTCACTAATTTGAATTGCAGAAGTGGAGACTGAAGGCCAGAGCAAAGCTGACCATGAAAACCCATGACATAAAATAGAGGAAATGTTCCACCCAACTCACCTGTGTCCAAGCTGGAATTCTTCAAAATCCTGGCATTGCTTCTTTTTACAGACTATCTTGTTAATACTAGGAAACCACAGAGGCCCAAAGAACAGCACAGCAATATGACTGGTAGTATATTTTGCACACTGCATGGTGAGTAAAGAAAACAGGACACAGTAAAAATGATGTTCTTAGTGTGTACATCCTTTGGCACAGACAGAGGAGAAGGAATGGAATTCCCTGGATTCCTGGGTGTTGTGGTTTAAGATCAACCGGTAACTCAGATTGATGAAGCCACTTGCTCACTCCCTGTCCTGAACTCAGGACACTGCAGCATCTTTGAGCAAATCAAGTTATGTCTAAAATACTGATTTTATTATTTTGGATTGCTTCTGTGCTCTTAGTCAATATGCTTTCCTCCTCCATATTCCAAATCCATATCAAAGCAAATTTCACATCCTCAATGCCTAGATTCAGAGAACCACAGCCACTAGAACAGTTTATTCTTCCACTGCTTATTCTTTCAGGTCAGCACTGTCCAGAAACATTTAACCTCCAAACTTGGAGGTATAATAAATACCTTAATTTGAGAAACAGTGCTTATTATTTCTATTGTGGTGCTATAACAACACAACTGTACCATTTCCAGACCCCAGGTAGTATTTTTAATGGCTTTATGCTGCATTTTTCAACAAAACGATTCTGAGATCTATCTGGGGATCTCAGGATTGCTCTGCACTGTAAAAAAGTCCTTTATAGTGTGGTTCTCCATCAAACATGGGACCAATACTCTACTTTGCAAAGGGGAAACTGCAATAAACATTCACTAAAAATATTGCGGCACTCAGGTACTATATCATTGGAAGAGAGATACCTTCAAATGAGAAAACTGGAATAGAGTCATTAAAAAAATTACACTTTTATTTTAAATAGGATAACAGTAGCCATTCACATATATTTCTAGAAAACAAAACAAAACTAGACCCCAGTAACTACAGGAACTTCCCAGCACTAGATGTGAGAGACAGGGGTTCTCTACACAAGTATTAACAACACCTTCATCAACAAAAAGCAAAATGATCACAAAAGGGAGAATGACATTATAATATTAAAGAAAACATAATGCACCATGGCCTTTGGTTAGCCAGTGATTGTTCTTTTAGTGCACTATACAGTATGGTCACAGGTAGGCTGCATTTAGTCTACCTTCTGCCTCAGACTCTGGAAACAAGAGGTGGTATTTTCATTCCAGCTTTATATTTCACCTCTCAGCAAAAACAGGTAAAACAACAAACAACCCCCCAAAAAAAAAAACCAACAAAGAATGCAGAAAAGTTTTGATCAAGCCAGACTCCCTCTAAACACTGCCAAAGTCATGTGTATTTTAAAACCACATAAGAGCAACAGAGAGAAAATGCTAATGAAAGAACAGCACAGCATTTCATACTAATCCATCTGCTTCCAGGAGCAGATGAAGCATTCACTTCTGTTTTCCAAGACTTCATAATGCAATATTAAAACTGTATGGTTGTGAACTGACTGATACAGCTCTTGTGGGATTAATTACTGTATGTAAATACATTGAAATATATCAGAACCTCCTTGTACTTCAAGATACATTTCTCTGTATTGTAGATAGCTCTAATAAGGAAAGCAGTCCATCCCAACTGATGTACTTCAGCAATTTTAAACCACACTTACCCTTTTGTGTTATCATCAAGTACATAAAGAATCTTCTTGTAAAACTGTTGCAAGACACAAAATATTTCTCAGAAGGGAAACTGTATAGTCACAACATCTCATTGCTTTTAGAAAGAAGACAATTATGAATAATATGATGGTAACTTTCAGAACATATTGCATCAATCAAGTTCTATCTGAGTAATTATAATACTGCTTTCTAACCTCATTAATTTTGTCTGCAGAACATGTCTCAGACTTCTGAAATACAAGATTTCTTCCCAAAAGGACATTAGTCATCAGTGTAAGTTCTTGGTAAATTACTATGAATCAGATAAGAACATCTAAGTTGTAAAGAAATCTTTGTTTTCTGGACCAGGATTAGGATGTTGAGGTCACAGAAGGTATTGTCTGCAAGCTGGCAAGATTTCTTCTATGGGAATTGTTGTGTTGAAAGAATTTATAAAGGTGTACAAGCTTGTAGGTGTAGGAAGGCTCATGTCAAAAAGCAATAAATTTCTTTTTCCTTTCAGTGGGAAGCCAGCTCCCTGCTTTCTCCTTATCACTACTTGAATGCACATCTATGCATTTCTTACAGCTGTATCTTCAGATATCAAGATATTCTCAAATCTTAATGTAAGTATCATAAAGAAAGGAATTAATTTCTCTCAGAAGTCCACCAGTGGAGAAGAGTTTTACTGTTACAAAAACCAAGATTAATTACAAGTAGGCTTACTTTCAAAGAGCAGAAATAGGAAAAATAAGGTAGTTTGTTACAGACTATATAAATTTACAGTAGATTTAGAAATTATTACAGAGGTTCATATAAGCTATGAACTCTCAAGCATTTCATAACAATAGTGAGAAGAAAAAGATAAGCTTTAAAGAAAGGCCAGAACTTGCATGGATAAGACATACAGAGGAAGACAGTGCAATGTTTTAAAATACTATAAAGATGTTCTGCTAAATGCAGTCAGGCTGTATAATTCATAATGCTCTCCAGTTGCTCCCTCTTGGAAAATCAGAATCAATAAATGCAGTACATATTATAGCATTTAGATGCTTCTATTATTCCTCTCTTGCTCTGTGTATCATTGATCATTTTACATCAAAATAAGCTATTTTACTCAAATATTTAGACATCAGTTAAAGATAAAATCTTATAAATGTTCAGTCTTCAGGTTTTCCATGTCACAGCTGGCCACTAAAATTACACACAGAGGAAGACGTACTTTGATTTCTAAAAGTCACAACCTTTTCACATTGTCTATCTGCTGTATCTGAGAATAGATACGGCATATGTAAAACAAGAACAGCTTTCTGATCAATCATGTAATCTGTGTGTAAAATAGTTCCCTTAGAATACAAATATCATTTGCAGCAATTCCAGTGATAATCTACACTTCTGTTTGCAAACATATCTTGCAGTAGTTAGTTTGCAGCTGCCTATAAAACATCTTCTGAATGAGAAATATTTGTCCATGTTGTATTACCAGAATAAAAAGAAATAACTGAGATTTTCAAAAAGATTAAAAGTTCATATGCTCCTCATCATTTACCTTGAATATACAGTCTCTGACACTTGTATGTAAACTACAGGAAAACATTTAATCTTATTTAAAAAGAGTGAAATGTTTTAATGCTGATTATTTTTGGGTGCCTCAGTTGTATAAAATCAGTTGGAGGAGTTTTTTTTTTTATCTCTGAAGCAGCTCATAAATCTCAGCAAGGACATAAGAAATAATAAACAGTCCTAGGTTTAGGAGCTTTAAATTTGTGAAATACAACCCACCAGTGGAAGGGGTATGCTTTCTTTCCTACAAAGCAGAGATCTAAACTTTGCAAGCAATCCTGGTGTTTCGTAGAAAGAAGGTTCCTGCGTTCCCTTTCAGTCCCTTGGTATAGAGGAAAAAAGCCTCATAAGCTCTTGTGGTGAAGCCTGACAAAGTTTCCACATCAACATTCCACTAAGGCTGCATGACAATTAAGTGGTAGCTGTAAGGTTAAGACCAGAATGGGCACTGTGGATAACATCAGTGACCTCCAAATGCATGAACCTTCAGACACAAAGGCACCCACACACATACTATTTGAAGAAAAAAGATGTGAAGGAAGACCTGAAACTCAATTACTTTAGTCCAAAGTCGACTTTGCCACCCCATTTGGTTAGACACTAACTAGGTTACTCTCCTTGAGCACAGAACCATAGAAAAGTTTAGAGTAGGAGAGATGTGTGGAAATCATTTGATTCAACTTCCTGTTGAAAATGGAACTTTAAATCTTAAGGTCCTTTCCAACCCTAACTATTCTATGATTCTATGATTGTTACACACAGTTCTGTGCAGCTAAGTCTTACGGATTTCCTGTGAGAGACAGTCCACCAGTTCTCTGGGTAACCTGTTCCCATACCTAGTTGTTCTCATGATGAAGAGCAACAAAAGAACCTCTTTCTTGTCCATAAATACTTTCCAGTATTGCAAAACCAGGACTAGATTCCTCTGAGCACTCTTTTCTCTAGGCTGAACAAACCAACTTCCTTCAATTTTTCTTCATTTTCCAAGTCCTAAAATCCTCTCCTCATCTTGGTAGTTCCCTGATAGATCATCTCCAGCTTTTCAATGCCTCTTGAAGTGGTTAGACCAAACCTGGACACAGTGTTCCAGGGGCTTAACAAGTGATCGAGCAGGGTATAATTAACTGCATCCCTTGACATGCTGGTCATACTTCTTGCTGATACAGCCCAGGCCATGGATCTGTGGAGGTGTACTCCAGACACTTAATGCAAACACATAAGATCACACAACAGGACATGGACAATGCTGGTCACCCCAAATACTATATGTGACTCCAACTTCTCCTTTGGGCCTACTCCATCTGGCTCACCACAGCTTAGGGGCTCAGGCAGGAAGGATTCCCAGACAAACGTTCTGTCTCTGTTCTACTTCAGCAAATGGAAGATCCAGGACAATGGGCAGTACAGTAACACAGTTAATGATTCTAAGCCTAATTTCTGCATTCTGCCTAAAATAACAGGAAGGAAAACATTTGTCAAATTGTAAAACATCCCACAGATACACAAAAGCCAATCACATAGCTTATAATGATATTCATTCTTTTCTAGGTTACTGTCGTAGTTTGAGGCCCCCCTCAAACAGTTCTGTGCACCCCCCCCCTCTTTCTTCCCCAGTCCCGGGGAAATGGGA
>JASSUY010016604.1:0-26835 GCA_032466535.1 Forpus xanthops | reverse complement strand
GGTGGCATGGTTTAGTGGGAGGTGTCCCTGCCCATGGCAGGGGGGTTGGAACTAGATGATCTTGAGGTCCTTTCCAAACCTAACTATTCTATGATTCTATGATTCTATAAACAATGCTTTGATTTCATCGGTGGTAACACTGGCATTACAGAAGTAAGTTGACTCCATTTATACTTTACAAAACCAGCAGCATTTTAGACTTAAACCTAGTAGGTAATATGTGATTATTCTCTCCCTGATCAGTAAATTAGTTTCAGTCCTAATCCCAACGAAGTCTTTGACTTTTAAATGGTATACAGGGCCTCATGGGGTAGCAATGATACATTTTTACAGATGTGTAAATGTGCACAAACATTTTTTCTTGTTTGTGAAGTTCTGGAAACACAACTCAATGCATTTCATTGTTTTTAATGAAGTATGCCATGGACATTCAAAACCCAAAACACTGCGACAGGCTTCTAGACCATAAGCAGCCACAAAAAAGGAGTAAAGAAAAGCAATAATCTCATGGATAAAACCAGCCCGTTTGAAATAGTTACAAAATAGCATTGAAATTACTTTCTGTCCTTCGAAATTATAAAAATCTGTGTAAATGGTGGAAGACACCTCTTCGAATTCAGTCATTCCACCCTATCAGTGACAATCCATTACATACTTCTAGGTGCTTCCTCAGTCAAGCAACATGAATCAAACACTCTGCCATGAGTGAACTCCAGTATGCCATGCAGCATTACTTCAATCCAGCTCAAGAGATCTGTCTATGGAAGTTTACCTAAACCTTAACGCTGCTAGATAATGGGATGCTTGCAGATCTGAGACAATAGAGATGAGAGACACAAAGTGCTCATAATAACAGCAAAATATATACAGCTCTATTAACTTTCCCAGTGATTTCCCATGAATAGCAAAAAGATCGACCAAAATTATGTCTTCAATTTGGACAGCAGCTGGAACTTGATGAGAGATTTCAACGAAGAGCCATCAGGTAAAACATACTTCAAATGTGACGCAATTTTCTGTTGTTTTTCTTCCTTCTCTTGTAAGACCACCAATAGTTACAGAACAGCCCATTCTTGTAACAGACATTGCCTATGACTGTTTTCTTAGAAATGAAAGAAGAATAAAATCTCCTGTTTCTTGATGGGACAAAATCTTTCCACTATGACCTCATGCTTTCTTTACCAGAGTGATTATATTACACTACCAGATCATCATGCAATTCCAATTAAAGAGATGAACTGTTTTCTTCATCAGATGAATTTTAGAAGCAGAAGATCAGCAGCATGCAATGTGTATTTCAACCTTGGAATGGCTTAAATATTCTGAAGTCAGCCTTACTTTGAAAAGGAATTCTTCTACTATGTATACCCTAAAAATCTATTCCCCCCACCTCCATTCCAACATGTAGATTTTAGGAAGTTTTGCCTTACCTTTCCAAATTACAAGGAACTAATAATCTAAATCCTAAACTACAGAATTGTCATAAGATCAATTTTTGCATTGCCTGAAGATTATGCTAAATCATCTAGCTAGCTAAAGAGGCAAAGATGACTTTGAAACACTCTAGGCACACTACGACTTCACAAAGCGCAACAAAAGAAAACTGAGAGTTCTAAAAATCAGATGCAGTACTAGAAATAAAATGGTAGTAGATTTCTTTCTCAAGGCAGAAGGAAAGTTAAAAACATTTAAGAGATGGCTTCTTCTTATGTTCATAAAAGTAACAAAAACAGAGAACAAAATCTTCATTTTCCAAAGACAGCTTCTATCAAAAGGAGAAAAAGACACTTAAGGTTCTTCCTTATATGAACTGCTTACAGAAAAAGTCTATGCAAAGAAAAAGAGAGCTTAGAAGCTCTCTATTTTTAACAGCTCCTGAGTTAGCTAACTGCAGTTCTAAATATTACATGTTTAGAATGTATAAACATGAAAATAATTATCTTTCTGTATTCCTCATAAAACTCATCTTTCTGATCAGCCACCCACCTGAAAGGACACTAAATTCAGATGGGCTGAAAGGATGCCTGAAGCCTCCAAATCGACATATTCAGGGAACATTTGCACCTTTACCAAAGTTTGTTTCATTAAAGGCAAGCATTTAATGTCTTCAATAACCCATTTGTTTGGGATAGGTCCAAAATAAATGAAGCAGAGTTCCTCTGGGGAGCAATTTCTTCAGCAGAAGTCAGAGAGTGTGATTTATTGGGTTGCAGAAGAATCTTCCAAGGGAACATTTGAAAGCCTCATGGCTGGGCCCATTGAAAAGTAGACCTGACACTCCAGAAAATACACTGACCAACATCAAGGAAGATTAAGACAGGCTGGGTCTTTCCCTGCTCTAGTTTCTGTGAGTTGGCCAAGCATCTGTGATTGAACGGGAACGGAATTTGATACATTTCCATTTATAGTAGAAAGGGTTCCAAGAAGAAGACAGAGGCCAGACTATGCACAAGGTCTTTATAAGAAAAACATAGGTATGTATCTTCCTAAGCAAAACTGGTCTTGCTAGTTTTAAAATACAATTGCATCCCCATATTTGATCCTTAAAACCTAATTAGATGTTCAGCATGAAACCAACTTAATGACCATTGAATTAATCATAAAGCTCAATATAAGGAAAACTTCTGAAAAAAACCCACCAGAATAGAAAAGCTAAGCTAAGCTAAAATAGTAAAACAAAATAAAATAAAATGAAATAAAAATAAAATAATAAAATAAAATAAATATTAAAGGCCCTTTTCTCCCAAAGACGCTTTTGTGGCAAATGGCCAATTTGCACTATGTTCTTCAGCCCTGCAATGGATCTGAATGGCTAGCACCAGTGGCTCCAGAGTAACTCATGTTATCATTTAATTCTCACTCAGTGTATATAATAACACTCAGTGTATTACTTTGGCATCATTAGTGCTAGCCTTTTAGACATACTGCAAGGTTCATGAAGATACCATACTGTTAACGATCAGACTTCCTTTAGTGAAATACTATGATGGAAGGATAACAACCTAATTTAGAGAATGCCCATTTCTCATGCATTTCCTCTCCCTACTTCCTGCCAACTTATTTGTTTTCAGCTCTTTGCCTTATTTATGTAAAAAGCTTCCAAAATTTGCAGGGCACAGAGAGATTTTGCAGAGTCAAATGACTGTGACACTAGACTGAAATCATGCTAATGCACTACTATAATTACTTTATAAAGTTTTTGACTAGTTTGTTTTCCACTTAATTCTTTTTATCCAAAAGATACTTAATCACACCACATATTCTGAAGTCTCTAGCAACCCTCTTCTGACACAAGACAATAATATGCAACACTGAATGAATATGTTAATAAGCCTGTAGAGAAGGTAGTATATAAGACATTTCCTCCTTTTATAGGCTGGCTAGGTCTGTGTCTTTATTCAAAGCTTGCTGGTTTTGTGAATCCCATGCTTGATTCTTCCTAAGGTTTATTTAGGGTAACTTCAGCATTTAATTCAGGGGTGAAGGGACCCTGCAGGCAAAAAGCAGGCAATGAAGTTCTCTCTGTTGTATCACCAAAATCACAATTTGAACCTGATGCTAAATGTAAAAAGAAAATGCAACAAGAAAATCTCAATGCAGCTCTTAAGGTATCAACAAAGACACTTTGATTATAAAGTAGTATCCAGTAAAGTTACGTATGAGTGTAAGCTCAAAGTCTTAAGGCCTTGAGACAAACTCTAACATTTTAAGAAGCAAATACTGCACTCCTGATGTTGCATTTATGATGTGCATCTTCAGACTCATTTAAGAGAAGACTACTACAATATATTCCATCATTTTTCTCATTTTATGGTTGGTAAATTACTTTTAGCCCAGATGAAGTGCCAGACCCTGCCCCCAACAAACACATAAACAACTCTACCAGATGAACTGGAAAGATGGCACAGGGTAGAAATGAGTACAGAAAAGTTAAGTATTCATTTAAGCCACACTGCTATTGAAAAGAACCGCCAGAAAACCTACTATCTTCAGTATTTGATTGCTACTTTGCAGATAGAAACACTGCCTTTTGGACTACACCCAAATTACCGTTGCCTTTAGACCTACAGCATCTCAGCCAAATTTTCTCTCCAGATCTCTCTTCAGAAGTCTTCCAGCTTTTCCCAATAACTCCATTCTCAGGCTGTGAACTTGCCAGGAGACTACAAAGGTGCTCAATATCAAGATAAATCCCGTTCAGCTTCTGAGGTGCAACTCCACAAACATAAGTTACTATTGCGCTGAGAAAAGTCAACCGCTTCCTTTGGATTTTGTAGTCAGTGCTGGAAACACATACTAATGGGCTCTGCAATCACATAATTTGTCTCTTTCCTCTAAGCCAAGCATCAGTTTCTTATTCTGATCTGCAATATTTCAAAGGCTCAGGGACAAAGCCAGAAGGGACTATCCGATCATCTTGACTAACTCCTTCATACTTTCAGACTTCAAAACTTCTAACAGTTATCCCATAACTGAGCCAACTAATGAACGACATTTCCAAAAGCTTTCAGAAAGGAATCTTTCCTTGGCTTGAAGATATACAGATACACAATTTTGGTCATTTTTCTTTAATTCCTCAACATTTTAGTAGATCTTTTCCTACCTGAACTTTCTTTCTTTCCTCCTGCCTACTCACCCACCCCCACCAGTATGTCATTTTTTGTGAAGGTTCTTTGCATACAGTAACTGAGAAACATTTCAAGCTTATGTCATTATTGTGGACAAGTCAAACACATTAAGTTTTCCAAACCCAAACTCAAGACAATTATGTGGCTTTTACTTGAATCGCTGGGTTGCACTAGATGATGGGGGCTGGACTAGATGATTCTGTGATTTCCATTTGTTTTGTAACTAAACACCCAAGACTGTATGTGATATTCCAGTGTATGTTTCAACCAACAGGATACAGAGATGTAATACCACATCTGTATTGTTATTCCTTTGCTTACAAACCAAAACACGCATTGCATTTTTTGCCACTTTTGCTTTGAGTGCTCATGTACAACCTGCTTCCCTGTTTAAACCACTGAGATCTTTTGGGGCTCCTGTCCAGCAAACATTTTCAGCTTCTGCTGGCTTAAACCACAACTGACACCGAAAGACACAACTCTGCTTAGCCATCAGACCAGTGTTCTCTCTTCCCTCTTTCTATAACAAAGGTTCAAGTGAAAATACAGAACATGAAACCAGAGAATGAATCTAGCTAAACAGGCATATTTTCCCATTGGTTTTTAGCTTGATTAGTTTCACAGTTTGGTAAAACACTTATTCCCAAAATTGCTTTCACTGATATAACAGGAGATGAATGGAGATAATCTCATGAACATGAAAGATTTTTCTGTTAACACATGCAAGCAGGCTGCACTGCAGTGTGTATTTCCTAGTTCTTTATACTTACCCTGCATTTCTTCCTTGTATGCCTGTAATACTGCTTTAGTTGTGGTATCATCATTCTCTACTCTGCAATGTTATGACTGAAAAATTGGAATAGTATCCATTTCACACTCATTTCTACCTTGCTAGCACAATTCCTCTAAAACTACTCTAAGCTTAATTCCACAATATCCATTTCACACTCATTTCTACCTTGCTAGCACAATTCCTCTAAAACTACTCTAAGCTTAATTCCACAGTATCCATTTCACACTCGTTTCTACCTTGCTAGCACAATTCCTCTAAAACTACTCTAAGCTTAATTCCACAATAGCTCTCTGTTTACAGGAATTCCTAAAATAAGGCACTCAGAGTTGAAGTTTCTTGTCAGGTACTTTATACCATACAATACCTTCTTTTTTTCATTTAGATAGCTGTAGCAGACTTGCAATACAAAGTTACACATACAAACTCATGGGTAGCAACAAGGAAATTTTGGTTTAGCTTGGAAAGCAGAATAATTTGATCACCATCCAGAGAAATAAATGGAAGCAAACAGAAATGGCATTTCTCCAGTTTTTCTAATCCTTTAGCTCTCTTCTACCCTTTTCAAATTTATTTTATAATGTTACATTGCAAATGAAGATCTTTGATCTTTTTTCTCTGTAGGTACTCCCACACACTAGATGTGTTATCACAGGGCAAAAAAATAGGTCTTATAAAAACACATTAAAGAAAAAACAAACACTAACCCCAAGAGCAATCTTGCAATGGCTGCTGAATTAACAATATTTGCCGACTCCAGTGGCAACTGCATTAGGCTAGAGATGATTTCTGTTCGGAACAGTAGTGCCAATTTTTCAATTTATGGTTCCCTTCCTTTGGTGCCCCTCGACTGCTTACAATACAGGTGGAGTATATAGCTGGGAATTCTATAATATGCATATATATGTACATGCAGTTTTTGTAATTATGATGAGGCTTATTTTCCTTTTGATCTACAAATGAATACTCTCAACTCATGCTAGTGTTTAAACAGCTTTGACATAGAATAAACATGATGTTTGATAGCAGAAAATTTAGCTAGTCATCCATTATGGAGGGAATACAATCCTTCGGCTATTTTGTTCATATTCTACATCCTTTAAAAACATTATATCTCACTCTAAATAATTCACTAGTAGCCACCACTAAAAAACAAGCACAACTATTCATTATTCTTTACCCGGCATAGATTTTGAACCTACAGTCTGATCCCAGACTGTGGACTCCAAGCCTCATTCACACTGAAGGACAGGAGCCATCATTGCCATCAATGATGGCCAAAGCAAGTAAGTATTTGCAATCTTCCTGTGCCATATTAACTCTTGCTTAAGAGTTGATGTGAGTCTGGAGGTGGCAGCAGTCCCAACTTAGTTAAAGTATTTTAAGTATTTAGATATATCCTCCTTCAAGAAATAACATCTTTTCCCACAAAGATCAGTTTGTTACATTAACTACTCTTCGGTCTTATTTCAAAGCAGAAAAGCACAAGCCTATTCAAACCTCCCATGTCTTCACACGGGAAACAGAAACAGAATCAGTCCTAAGCCACAGTGCAGAAAAGCCAAGGAAAGTTCCCAAGCAAGATTTCAAATTGTTTTGACAGGTAATAATGGGGGGGGGGAAATTGGTTCTGTTATTTTCTATTCACTTCCCATAAAGTATCAACAATATGCTTTCAGCTTGTTCTCCTTTGGAACATAGTGCATGAAGATCCACACTGACAAGCACATAGGCAGATGGTCCTACAGGGTCCTCACGAAGAGATCATACACTGTAATGTAGTGTAAAGGCCTCTACGTATGTGTAACTGATTTGACAAATCTTGAGCTGTACCTATGATGCAATGGATGTGGGAATCTCTTTAAACTAAGTTCTGGGCCCTGTGATCATTGGTGATTTCTTCAGCAATCAGTAACAATAAGCAGACAGATCACACATGGCTGAGTGCATATTAACTGTCCAGAGGTAAAGCCCATTAAGGCTAGTTACATTTTGCAAAAGCTGTTCACTTCACACTGTTTGATGCAAGTACTTTGAATGCACACAACACACAACTGCTGACCCTCAGAGTAATCTGAGGAACTCTCAGTGAATTACTCGGTTTAAAGCTGTGAGAACCGTCTACAGTGACATATGCTTTCTGTAAACACTTTGTGTGTTTCTGGAAAAAAACCCAACTCTGTTTTGCCATTGTTCATATTTACTTCCTAAGAGTGAAGCTAGCTGAAATAATTATGTGTATACATGCCTTTCTACACTGGACACAGCTCTCGAGAATATATGGCATTTCTGGCAGCTAGAATATTCACAGCTCCCATGTTTTTCAAATGTGGCATCTGATGGTGCTCAGCATCAGTGATGTCATAAGTGCACACAGGAAAAACAAACAGGTACAATTAAACAAACTCACATTGCTATCATTTTACGGTCTAACTTCACTGAGCATGCTGGTTATTCAAATACCAGTGTGATAGGTTCCTTCAAATGCTTGACAGAAATAAGTGGATAGCAAAAATGAATGCACTCCTGCAAAGTTTCTCCCTCATATTTAGAACAATGCATGCTATTTAGCTGTAAATGCTCCTTGAATAACTTATCCAGCGCAACCACTAATGTGCAGTAAATCGAATAATACGTGACTGATTACTCACCTCATCAACTTGAGGATCTTGAGCCTGAGCAGCATTGGGCACTGGGGAATCACAGTCTGGGCTATAATGCTCACAATAGTCATATGCAGCTCTGGGGTCAGCTATAATCAACAGCTGCTGGATCTCACCCTGCAGGAAAGCATATGCAGATTAAATAACAAAACCAAAGATTGCCCAGAGTTCATCAGAAGTACAGAGTTTTCATTCAGAAAACAAAACTGGGCACTTAATACTTAGATATTATATTAACATCTGTGTTTATAAATAACACATATACTTAATTTCTGCTGCTATTCTGGAAAACATCTTAATTTGTTCACATGGCAAAGCAATGCAAACTAATGCTGAATGGACAAGAGGCAAAATTCAGGCTTAAAATGCTGTCTGGTTTGGAAAGGAGAGGGTGGGAAGGTGTAACTCCTGTTCTGTCATTTTCATGCTGTTTGTTTACTTCTTCACTGGGAACCAGCCTAAATTCCTAAGATTTAATTCAGGGCACTTCCTATTACCAGCATGCAGCTCAGCATGCAAGTGATCAACAGTATGAATTCTGAGAGTTCGCATCACATCTGTACTCTCAAAGAAGGAGAAAAGGAAATAAAAAATGCTGTACTAAAGACACACTTACTGGAAGAAAAGCAATTAAGTAAGCACTGTGTAAATACACACTATAGAACGTGTTAAAATAAAACCTGTAACAGCTAACAAACATTATTTTCACCTCTGTTCCCATATATCATGCATAAAACAAACATCACAGTAAAGAGACACACTCTTCTGGATAATAAAAATGTCTCTGCTGAGATCCCCTACAGAGACCTGGTATGTTTATCATTTTCCACAGAAAGCTGTCTGGTATCCAGTGTATTTCTTAACATAGCAGTACCATTTAAACTACATTAGGTAAATTCCTGCCAACATTTCCACTATAAATTTCCTCATTCAGGAGCTTCTTATGCTGCCATAAAAATAAGACTGTTGAAAATTGGCACATGCTCTTGGTCAAAACCCATTAACTTCAGTCTCTCACTATTTCGCCAGGAGGGAGGATTTTTAAGCTGCTATATACTTCGACTGAAATTTTATTTTGTTTTTGCCAAAAAAATGAGGGCAAATGAGTAAGTTCTTTGTTAGTGTACCTGTGCATTTTTGTCTTTAAAGAAAAAATACCTTAAGGGATGGAAATGCACATCTGGGAAAATTCGTATCTCAGCACTTCCAAAGTGCCTTTACATCTCTCAGATCAATAGCCTTTAACGAATTGACTAAACTAAGGATATTTTAAAATAGCAAAGAAGAATTTGTAACACTCCTTCCTTGCAAAAAGAAAAAGCACACAAAGCAGTAGAACACCCTCAAACTGACAAAATCAACCAATCTTCTGCAATTTGACTACTTCTAAAGTATTTTTTATTTTTTTATTAAATTAGCAAATGTTTTTACAATATTCTCAGCTCATTTTACTTGATAGACTCATGTTTGCCTCAGATTAATATAGAGTTGAAATATATATATATGCTTCCAGAAATACCACCAGTGCAGCAATTTGCTGCTACACATACACGAATTCCCCCTTTGATCCCTTACATGACAGCTACACCTCCAGAGGTGGAGTGCTTTGGGAGGTTTTGTACAGCCACTGTCAACCTGGGCTATGCATCTGCCATCTCAAGCAAAGTGTTCCCAAAGTGCTCTGCCCTCCCTCTTCCACCAGACAAATTAAAGCTAACTGAAGCAGACGTAAGTCAGAGAGAAACAAAGACAAAGAGGTAACTCTTTTGCAGTAACCATTCGAGATGGATGTGTAGAACCCTTGTCCTCACCCTGCTGAGCTGAGGCATTCTGAAATGCCCACACAAATCACCATGTGCCAGCACCAGTGTGCCAGCTAGAGTGAGTAATCATAGAACGGTTTGGGTTGGCAAGTACCTTAAGATCACTCAGTTCCATCCAGGGATGCCTCACCAAAACTGCTCCTGCAGCTACTGTTCCTTAGTACGATACGCTAAGAGAACCCAGGTCAGGGGATACAGCCAATATTCTGGAGATGCTTTGTGCTGATCTTGAGTGCCATGGAATTTTGGCACTGAGTTTTGTCAGATTGTGTGTTTATAAGAAGCACTCAGCATGCTGTTACCATTTGGATTAGATGTCCTTAAATTGGTTAAAGCTGTTCCTGATCCACTGACTGCACTTTCCAGCCCTGCCTGTCTGCCTGTCATGGGTCCGCATAGAGGGAAGCCCTCAGAAGTCTGTCACAGTACACATAAATTGCTACTGGCTATTAATGTGCAAGAACTGAGGAAGCCAACTTATTCTACATTTGCCACCTCATATGTTAATTTTCCTTTTTCCTTCACCATCTGCTATAAAAATATTTCCAGTAAATTATCGTGGGTTTTTTTGTGGGTTTGTTGTGTTGGGGTTTTTTAATTATTATTTGGGGGTTTTGTTTTTATTGATTGGTCTTTGCTAATTTGGCTTCTTTGGCCATTTCTCTGGGATGCACTGCGGTGTTGTTTCACTAACCAGTGAAGAGCTTCCAGATCAGGTCAATCATCTCAGGATACGAAATTATTTCATTAGATTAATTAGCAGATTTCATTATTGTGATTTAGTTATTCTAAGGCATCTGTTGGACAAAGCCACACTCTGACAATCTTCCACAGAATTACTTCAGCCTTCAGAGTACAAGTTAAAACTGCTTGATTTTATGAGACTGAAACTGAATCTTTTTAAGTTCTTTGTGAATAACCTACAAATACTTAATCTGGCCATACTTCACAATCTGGAGTCATAAATTAGGCACATAATGATCTGCCTGCACAAGTCCCAAAACTTTAAATGAAAATAGGAATAAATGGAGTCATGGGCCATTAATAATTATACCAGTTGGTCTCTAAAACAGCATATGTGCATAATTTAATAAGAAAATTGTAGGATAAAAGGAAGTATCACAGGGTAAGAACGATGAAAGCAAGAAAGGGAGAACAAAGATGGAGAAGGAGACAGAACAGAGGAAAAACCAGAAATACACACAGGTACCCTTGAAGTAGTCCCAAAAGTGCATATACAAAAACAACTACAAAAGGTAGCTCTCTATCCAGATTAGTTCTATTTCTTTCTCTGGGAAAGACTTCTCAGACAGTTGTTGACAGATGATATATAGGGTTCTATCCAAGCCAAATGTTTGATGTCTCTGTTAAGACATTCTTCCACCATAATTTGATGTCTGAGATAAGGGGAAGACAGTAGAAGGCAGAAGCAGAGAACCCGTGGTGAGGTATCAAACAGATCTTCATGGCTACTTTTTCAACTTATTACTTGTAACAATGCGCATGCTTAACTTGCCCCCAGAAGTGCTAAAAGCCTATTTAACCCTTAAGTACAAATACCTGCTGCTTTCTATTTTTTCTTACCTGCTGTTTTTATCCTAAATAACACTTAACACAATGTTTTTTAAACAGTGGTTATCAGATATTTAACATTACTTGTATATTAGTGATGAGAAAACTGAGAACTGGGTCTCTGCTTTAGCTGCTCAGAGGTGAAGGAGAGCATTTAGCAAGGTAGTCACGCACATCTAACATTAAGCATACAATTACAGCTTGTAAGTAAATTGGATCATAGTTCAGATCATAAATACTTTCTTGAAATAGACACTAAGTTATGTCAAAGCCAACACAACTCACGAAGTCAATGCATAGTTGAATAATTCATCACAGTATGGAATTGTCATGGGTTCAGCCTTAAACCATGACAGGAATAAAACCAGTTAAAGTCAGAATGTTTTAATTCCTCTCTATTTTGGGAATGCACTTATAATTAAAATCAGAGGCTTCTGAATCAGCCTCCTGGTTGTATGAAATAAAAGCTGTGTGAGAATCACAAAATATCCTGCCCACCAGTTATTCCTAGCATGAAAAAATGGTTCGGGAGGATTACTTCAGTAGTGGTGTCCTAAAACACACTCTACGAAACAAGATCCTCTTTGCAGAATCCTCCAAAATTAGTACGAGTTGATTAGATCTGAGGAAACATTTGCTGCTTTGTGACACGCCACAGCAAATGTGGAGAGCCAGGCTACAGAGCCACAGGGAGAATCTGCTCAAATCAATAGAAAGCATGCTATTGCAACAGCTATACATATATTCACTCAAATTAACTGTTCTACAGCAAGGAAGAGCCCAGCTAAGAATGAGGATTCTGCGAGGAATTTAGAATTCCTCTGTGAGTCTCACATTCCACATTTCTTCTTCTAGGATGACATCTCTAGTGTCTTTTTAGAATAAGAATGCTTATAAGGACATCCAGTTCCAGAAAGCGTTGAAAAACACCTCAGAAAACAGTAATGCCCAGGATGGGGTATCTGCACTGAAAATGCAGCCTCTTTATATGAAAACACTTCGCAACACTGAAAGAATACAGCCTTGACTAACAAGCAAAGGAAATAGAAACCTCATCTGCAGGAAAGCAATTGAGTACCAAGTTCTCTCTCCAATTTATGTCATTCTCTTCCTCTTGATGTAATAATTGCTTTAGCTAGGCTCATGGTAGCAATCACTTTATTTGATTCCATCTTCTTAGAGCCTTTATTAGATCCCACAGCAGAAATAGGAATAAGAAAATCCCTGGTTAGACATCGTGCCAGATTTTCTCAGTGATCTAAACTATTGTCCAAAAAGTAAGGAATTAATTATTTTATCATTATATTTTATTACTTTATCAGCAATAAATCTTAATGGCTGCTTCTTAATTGTGACTTCATAAAATGTCTCCAGCACTGCACCAGCTACTAAGGAGAAAAATGACTGCTACAGCTGAACCCAGGAGACCCCTATTGAAACACTCTCTTTTCCTTTTCATTATGCAATCTTACTAATGCTTTCAAAATATGGCGTATTAAAGAAGTACAATCAAGAAGTAGCCCATTTACTGTCTCTTTATCAGCTAAAAGTTTCTCTCATTGATAAAAGACATCTCTACTATCACCTGTCAGCATTCTAAAAAGGCAAAAGCATGAATTCTCACAAGACTGTAATGGCAGTATATGAAGTTCTAAGTGATGAAATTAATGCTTTTTTCTGGTATTTGCCCCTCTACTCTGTCCTTGTAACACCCCACTTAGAGCACTGTGTCCTCAACATAAGAAGGACATGGAACTGTTGGAGCAAGTCCAGATGAGCCCACACTGAGGACAAGGTCTGGAGCACCGCCTGTACAAAGACAGGCTGAGAACACTGGGGCTCTTCAGCCTGGAGAGGAGAAGGCTGCATGCAGACCTCATAGCAGCCTTCCAGTAACATGGAAGGGGGCTACAAGGATGCTGGAGAGGAACTCTTCATCAGGGACTGTAGTGATAGGACAAGGGGTAACGGATTCAAACTGAAAGAGGGGAAGTTCGGATTCAATTTAAGGAAGAAGTTCTTTACTGTGAGGATGGTGAGGCACTGGCACAGGGTGCCCAGAGAAGTGGTAAATGCTCCATCCCTGGCAGTGTTCAAGGCCTGGCTGGACAAAGTCTTGGGCAAAATGGTCTAGAATGAGGTGTCCCTGCCCATTGCAGGGAATTGGAACTGAGTGATCTTAAGGTCCTTTCCAACCCAGACCATTCTGTCATTCTGTTTAAAATGTTGTGGTTTAGCTCCCTAGTTCTACAAGAACACCCAAACAGTTCATCTGTAGCAACATATCAGGAGTATCTCTTTCTCAAGAATCTTAACAAAACACTAACCCTGTCAGGTGAAAGCAACCTTTGCCCAAGGAATGGCATGTAAGCATTACTGGAGAAGCTCTGCAGGACACTCTCCACAGAAGCAAACATCAGAAATTATTCAAAACATTTAAAAAAGAGAAAAGTAAATCATGATTTCTAAGAACACGTGATCTTGGTAGTTGCTGCCACTAGGATACTACAGGACATGTGACTGGACCAAAGCTGAGAACTCGAGCTGTAATTTCCTGCTGTAAAGTAGTGAGATAGAATTCCTGGGATGATTTCATTAAGAGAAAGTTCACTGCTCTTTTTCCAGCTTGACAAAAAAACAAAACCAAACCAAAAAAAACAAAAAAAAAAACAAAAAAAAAAACACAAAAAAAAGGAAAAAATAGAAAAGTAAAAAATAACTCAATAACTCAGCAATTACTTAAATGTGTAATTTATGTATCAGAGGTTCAGAAAGACTTTCTGCAGAATGGGAAGGTTAGTATTAGCAAAATACTAACCTTCCGGTTCATATTCTGCATAAAATTAGTACCTCTTCTGGGGTTATAATAGGGATTTTAAAGACGACTACCTAAATGGTGATAAAAGCCTAACAAAACTAGTGCCTGGCATCATACCAACTCAGGAGAACATCAAGATCTTTCATTTTCATTCGATGGCTAAAGCCTAAGAATTACAGAGGTGACTCCTCAGTAACTCAGCAGAAACCCCAACCTGTGTATATGTGCCAACTTTCTCTAATATGTATTGTGACTGTACAACTATAGACTCCGAACAACAGAAGTCTAGACAGCCTGGACATTATTACTATAGAATTTAGAAAAACCTGCTGCAGAGTTCATTTAATCTTCCTGCAAAGATTTGAGGGACTGAAGAATTCCAGTGGTCTTTAATACAATATTCCATAACCCAGGCCACTGCATAATATATCTACAGAAAGATATTTAGAGCCTGCCAGACTGAAGGACTGCAAAAGCAATAAGTTGTGAAAACAGAATTCTGTACAGGTCAAAGTTTCCATAGAAATCAATGGCTTTTTAATTCCTTAAATCCCCATGTTTATAGGAGTATATATTCTGCTTGACTTAGAAATAGGTTGATATACCAATTATGCATTTTAACTAACCTTGGCTTACAGACCAACGTCTACTGCAATTCTTCGTTGAGATTTTATTACAATGCCTGGATATACAGCATGTTTACATAACACATACGTGCACAGACACATATGTGACAAAGGACATGTTATTTTCTTGGTAAAGGACCTGCAAATCTGTTATATTGTCATTAATCTTTGAAACTTCATTTACAGCTGTTGTTTAAAAATTAAACGTATTACACAGAATATTAAATGAAGTGATCATAAATCCTGCCTGCAAATCCTCTGGAGCTGATGTTAACAGACAGCATTTTTAGAGCCCAGGTTGTTCATTTTAAATGTAAAACCAAACAATTTATTGAAAAAAAATCACTTTTTTCTTGGGAATATTGCTTGAAAACGAACATGAACTCCAATGAATTACCAGGGATTTGCTTTCTTTTTCTTCCTCCTCCCTGATCCCAAAAATAAGGAAAACAAGGAAAATAGAATTATTTACTTTGGTTCATCAAGCGTAAGTCAGAAATACTATAAGAAAACATTACTTTTTAGTCCGACTGACACTAAACATTAAGTGGGTCAGTAGCAATTACTAAATGTGAGGTATAATGGGAATCATTTTGGCTATGTCTACATTGGTTAGTGTTGAAGCTCAATAAGATAGCACAAAAGAGAGGATACTGATGGCACATCATTAATATTTCCTGTCCTTGGGGGAGTTTCACTTTGGGCTACCTTCAGTATTTCAGCTTTGCTGTACAGCAATCCTGGTGAGGCTGTGAAAGCTCTACACATTCTGCTCCTGCTACCTTCTTCAGGGAGTATACACACGGATGGCCTTTCTGCACCTGCATACTAGCATCTTCCATGTTTACAGATACGTTTGAGGGTTGGTTACACACCTGAAATCTACTTCTAGATTAAATCAAAGTACTATCACTCTACCTTCAGCTGCTCACTCCAGTTATTTAAAGGAATACCATGTTGTATGGAATTATTTTTTCATGAAAATGGGTTGATGTCTATAACTGAAATCTAAACCCTTTATTAACATGGATTACTGCAAGGGTTTGATCTCATAACTGTGCGCTGTTACAGCTTTCATTGGCTTTAAACGAGTCATATACATCGTGTTTGCCTTGTTACACTCATTTACAGCACAGTGCCTAAAAAAAAAAAAATCATTGTACTGGTCTGACATCAGGGAGTTTTAACAGAAAAAGGTCTCTATAAGAAAATATCTGCATAAATAGTTATTATTATAAAATACTTGTTATAAAAAGCTGTTGTATTGTTCACACCCATAGCATTAAATGAGGAGTGACAAATCCTTAAAGCTGGCAAACAACAAAAAGATCCCTGCTATTTACCAAACATTAAAGCTACAAACACATTTCAATTGATATAATTCAAAATTCTTTTACTAGATGCCATGTACCAACATCTGCAGCATCTGACTATTTTTTCCTTTTTGTATGCTGTTTCAAGGAATCCTTTTTTTTCCACAACAAGCACTTACAAATAAGCCCTTTGCACACTATGCATTTGAAAACACAGAACTTAAAATGAGATACGTGAAAGTTTGAGATATACTGTGTCAGTCTTTCATAAACAAGCATTTACAAATTAGTCCCACTGATACCATATATAGATCCACTTCAGTGAGTGTTCAGCAGTGTAAACGAAGGTCTCTGAATTTGGCACAATGTCATAAAATCTCAGAAGAGAAGCAGGCTCAGAACTGAATTTGCTCAGAAGACCTTTCTGAGAGCGTCACTAAAAAATGCGCCTTAGCTTTAACACCAGAAGCTAAACTTATGAAGGAATGTTACGTTTGTTGAATACACAAAAATAGTAAAGCAATCATCTCTCATGCTCTAAGGGCACTCATTGGGCTTTTCCTACTTGCAGTCATTATCTACCTGCTCTTTGGGCACGCAGCATGCTTAACTACTTGAAATTATTGATCATCAATGCAATCATGTTAAACTGATTAAAATGTATGCATTTAGAATTTCCCCATGTATTATAACACGTTGTGTTAGCAATAGACAAAGGTGGGAGAACTGCTTAGAAAGCAGTAGCTAATGTTAGGGGAAAAAAAAGGCAAAAAAGAAATAGGAATTAATTTGTATTGTTGTATTCCAAAATTAAAATAAGAGTTAGAAACAAAGAAGCATATTTGATCCACTGTGATTTAACACTTTTAAATACTCCTCACACAAGCAGTATTTGTTCGGAGGCTTCTAAATCAATTTTTCACATGACTATATTAGAGCAATATGACTGAAGAAGTAATTTTTTTTTCCAAAGATACAATGAAATTGCCAGGAGGTCAGAAAAATGTCACGTTAACAATATCTATTTCTGACTTATGTGTGCATGCAGGAATTCATAGGTGTCTACATGTACCCTAAAGGAATAGGAACATATGCATCTAATAGTTTACAGCACTGATTCTGTCCGTCCTAAATTCTGCTTTCAACAGGAATGAATTACCTTAATGACACAACTCATTTTTGTGCAGTTGTGTTATGCAGTATTAATGAGATCAGCACCAGAAGAAACCCTGGCACCTTCAAGCAGTAGACCACTGAAACCCAAGGTTTTATTATGGTTACTACAGGTTCATTTTCCACATTTTGTATTTCAATTCAGTTTGAGGAGCCTGAAAAGTGGTCCACAGTTCCTGTGATCAAATCACTGGCTTATTATGACTAAAGCCATCATCATTACCCAAGATAAAACAGCCCAAGTGATGCATGGATACAATATTAATCCTTCTGACAGTTTGTGCTGTGAATTCCAACAGGTCACTACACACTAGGGTGTTTTCATGTGCTTCCTATGTGTAAGCTAATACAGGTAATAAACGCTGCATGGAAATTCTCTCATAGACAGGATAACCAATTTTATGTCTTAAATATTTAACATTAAATATTTAAATCTTATGTCATGGCTCAGCAAGTTCAATTCTGGAATTCCTTGCACACAGAATTAGACACCGCGCCATCTGTTTCTTTAGTGCCTGTGGCAGTCTTGAGATACAGCAGGGTTCATAACACAAGAACACTACCAAGGACAGTCTTGGAAACACCAAACGTCAGACTGTGCTACTATGAATAAGATAAACAGAACATTTAAGACACAACCAGAGGACTCCCAAGCACGAGGCAAATTTCAGGGAACAGCCCGCAAACTCTACCAGTAGTAACTAAAGGATGGATAAAATCTTGTGAATAAAAGAAAAAGAATGTTGTTTAGAGAGCAGAAAAACATGCGACAAACTCAAAAAGAACTAGATTATGTTTGGCTTGGCTAGACTTTGAAGGACACATATCATTAAATCATATATGGAACAGTAATTTGTGTAAGCTTTGAGGGACATCATAATTTCAACATGCACATTTCTAGCTAAAGATTCAAATAACTCAGCATAAATACAAAGGTACCCATGGTGGCTGAACAGTAAAAGACAAACCAGAAACCTAGCCTAAAAGACAAGACTGTAAGCTTCTAATTTAAGAGACTTCAGACTATATCTAAACCCCCAGGCACTACAAGAACACCCTTACAATAACGCAACCAATTTCTTTGAATAAAGCAAGAGAAAAGGGGGCAATCAGTTAAGTAAGGAAACCTAATCACTGAAGGAATACAGAAATGTACAGTGATGTTACAAATGGCAGAAGCGTTGCTGGGTTTAGTGCAGAATGTTTAGATTTAGCCTGTAAATGGACTTCACAGACAGCTGCACAATTTGCTATTTCTTTTCTGAGTCAAAAGCCATCTTTCTTCTTAGGGTGTCTCAGCTGGAACTGAAACACTGACTTGCCACATCAATGTAAATTTCAGCAAAAGCATTTGACAGAGGATCACTAGCTTCTTTTTATGCTCTTCAACATATGACAAAACCCATTAGAGAAAAGTGGTTTTGTTTAAGTCCTTCTTGCTAGAACTTGCTAAGTTATATTCATTCTAGTGATGTTATATCTTCATGTCTGTTGACTTCACATAATTGAATGTAGGGTTATTTTGAGGGTTTCTTCAATCAATCTGGTAAATCTGATTTTTAAGTACCAATTTCAACTTGTTAAAGTCTTAATCCAACCTTACTGACTTCCAACAGTTGCTAATCAAATAATACTTGCATTCTATCACATCCCATCTCATCTCTTCTTCTCTATAGGGCTTGAAAGGGCAGAGACAATTGTGTCTAAAACTGCAAAATGAATGGATCCAGGAAACTATCCCCGAGGAAGAATTGCTAGAACTGGAATTATTTCACCACAAAGTTGCTCTTTATGACTCAAAGTTTCATCTTTCTTTCTCAGTGGCTGAGAACTTTTGTGACAGAAGAATGACATAGCAGGAAATCTCAGGAGCTATCATTTTATTTACTCCTCAGCCTATGTTCCCTCTGTATTCCCATGGGAATGGACATATAACAAAATTTCTTTTTGAGGATTTTCATCATCCACTATATTATTTTCAAGCAGCTCAGTACAATAATTTCAGCACCTCTAAAACTGTAGACAAGGCTTTCTATTAGCAATTGCGCTGACTAAAACAAACTAAATGTTAATGTTCAGTTATTGCCCAGTTCCTTCCAAGGCAACTTTTAAAAGAGTTACAAACTTTGCAAGAACAAACCAGGGCCTGTTGCCTTAGTTTCTGTTAGAATCTAAAACCACTTATAAAACACTAACAAAATCCCAGTTTATCTACTTTTTTTGAGGTTTTTGCTGAGTTATTTTTACTTATGCATATGAACACTGCACATATTTTGACAAACATATGTACTGTGGGACTTGGTTTCTGACCTATGACAGAAATACAAGGGAAAATTGAAAGTAATTGTTCCATGTGGAGACAAAAATCCTCGTCCCACCTAAGTCATCTATGGAATTCACCTTCAAATGGAAAATAACGTCCCTCAGATATGCAAATCCTATTGGGGACAACAGGTAAATCAGGCTGCCAATATCACACAACATACTGGTTGATATATTTAATCAGGCCAGAAATATCCCCATTCAAAAGGCTCATATTTCATCATGACCATGGATATGAAAGATAACAATGCCACAGTGTTAACATTCAGAATTCATATTTCCTCTCTCGATACCTACACTGCTTCTCAAGGATATACTCTGCTTAAAGCTAGGATTACAACTCCGGACATTTATGGAGCACAGATGTTCTGTATGTGAAGTAAGCTAACTACTGATCTGTATTTTCTTATTTTTCAGCTTTAATTAAAATTTGACTGGTTTGACTGCTGTATAACAGTATTATAAAAGAAACTCAATATTGCAGATTTAGAGAAGCTTCATTATTAGCCTGTAAAAATAATTGCTGGTGTAAGGATTCTACCCAGAGAGGCCTCATGACTGGCAGTCACATACTTCCTTAGAGGCATTTTACCCATCCTATATGTACTTCTTGGCCAGTAAATGATGGAAACATATATGTCCTTATTGCCAAAGTATGTTCCAGTTACTGGAAAGACTAGTAAGTGGGATAAACAATATAATGGAGTCATATTACACAGAAAACTTTCCAGGTCCTTCTCCCCTTCTCTCAGATACTGTTAACATGCACAAGTATCTGTAAATGTTTAAGAGAGACAGAAGTAAAATGATTCAGTATCATACTACTCAACCTTTCCAGAATAATTCCCCTAAACATCTCAGGTACCTCAGTATTAGGCAGAAATAAAAAAAAACATGCAAGCCCCTTCCAGATACAACAGTCTAAAAGTCAGACAAATGTGTTGCATCCTCCAACAACAGAGACACTTCCCTGATTTACTTCTCTTTTATTTCAACCTATCCCATCGGGTTCTATAAGTCAAAGCTTCCACATTATACCAACTTTTGCAAAACAAAACAAAACAAAATGAAACAAAAAAACAAACAAAAAAGCCAACCCCAAACATTCTGGTTTTCATTAAACATCTCACTCAACACAAAATCACTCAACTCCATTTGCTCAGTACAGATTTTACCTCAAAAACTTCTTCATCCAAAATCCTGGTTCCAAAGACAGTGATGCCATTGGTGTCCACAACTGTTCTGTCACTCCTTTCAAGTGGTTTTGTAGACTTTTTGTTACAGTCAACAATCATTGTCACACTTTTTTTCTCCACACTAATAGCTACTCGATGCCACCTATTAAAAACAACCCAAACAATTCTACTGTAATTTCTGCTTTTCATAGGTCATTGTATTCTTACCAGAACAGTTTACTGTAGATCATGCACCAATCAAGTCACAGAGCTTTAATGTCTCTATTTCCTTCTTTCATACATACACAAATGAAAACAATGTTTTGTCTATTTACTGTATAACTTCTGTCACTTAGTACAAAACAACAGTACAAAAGTTCTATCCTTAGTATAAAGGAGTTTGAGCCATAGCACATTGTGAATATCCTGTATAAACTGAAGTTCAAGCTTCTCTGAAGCTTTATCCACAGAACATTTGTAAACTCAAAGTAGGAGCAAATGAACTGTTTGCATTTTATTAGGTTGAGCATTTGACAGCAGATTTGATGCTTATGAATGTGCTTGACTGTCCAAATTACTTGAGGAATTACTTGTGCTAATATATTTAATCCAGCACCTCAGTCTTTGTTATTTACATTCTAATATTTGGGTTCTGTGATCAATCACCAAATTATTATCATGTTCTTTTGCTTACTTGAATGTATCCCATAGCTATAGACATTTTTCAAAGACGTACAACAGTTCCAACACAGGTGCTTCTCTAGGTACATACACTTACAAAATCCTAGCCACTACTGCAACAGTGAATGAGGCAATTCAGAACATTGTCAGACATCTGAGAACAGTTTGCCCAGCCATGCTATGTCCTTTATGAGAATTTATTATCATGACAAACCACATTAATTTAGTGAGCTTCTCTGCTACGATAACTTAAAATATCTAATAGCAAGAACAGGTCACCCTGTAATCTACTACGGAGCAAAGCATGTGAAAGAATCTTTGATACACCAGGGCAAAAAATGTCAAAGAATGTCATATTATGGTAAGAGGAAAGCTGGAATCAAATTATTTCAGTTGGTATTTGTGGCACTGAGATTGTCTACATCACAGACAGCTTAGATCACTGTTTTAAAGAGCTTCTCTACATCAAAAGAAACACCTTGAAGCTAATGGAATCTGACTGCTAAACAGTATCACTGAGCCAGAAGTATAATTGCATGTTTTCTCTGGAACACAGTTAAACATTATCATTACAAAAGCAAACTGTCCATGCATCCTCAGGCACATTACTCTCTTTACACTTTTTCAATATATCTCATTTTGAGATGAAGATTGTTGTCCTAGATCAGTCATAAAATAGCTGAGTCAGATGAAAATTGTCACTCTATCTTTGGAAAGCATAGCATGAAATCACAGCTCACTGTGCACACAACTGACTCCAGTTGACTTTGAAGTTGTATAGTCTCACTGCAGGAAATTTTATCAAACCAAATTCATGTTAATTTCTTAATGTTTTATCAGTTTATCAACATTTTGGGTAAAATCCTGAATTCCATGTCAAAGCATTGTTATTTAGATGAAGCCAACAACAACAACAACAACAGAAGTCTTCTACTTTGTATTATCACTACTTCTGCAACAGAAATGCATAATTCATGGCATAATTCCATTCTCTGGTAATACAAAGGCTAGAAGACAATTACTTTTTTCTCTTTTTCACCCTTTATTGCTTTATGAACATATGTCATTATATATGAATTTTTGCCTTTCTTTCTCTACTGATTTTTTTTTTTCTCTTTTTATTTTGCTTTAATAACATTTCTTTCTGTGTTTCTCTGAAAACTCTGTCTGCTCTTCCTGGACTGCAGCACAATAAGTAGAAAGACTAAAAAGAGCAAATGTTCATTTACAAGCACCAGAATGACATTCCCAGAGAATGGCTGCTTGTCTACAAAGGGAAGTTAGGTACAAAATAATTAACAACTGCATTAATAATAGGTGCTTGGGATTAATTGCCTTTATGGAAGGCACAGTATAAGTGCTTGTAGCAGCAAAGATTAATTGTCCGTTTTATCCTTCCCTCACTTCCTTATATATAGCCATTTCAAACCACCTTATTTATCTGCTGTTTTGGTGAGTAAGAGAAATGTTATGCTCTCTCGTCTTCACTCTTCCTCTCACCTTTAAACGGACAAGTAAGCCCTTCTACTGAGACAATTCCTTGAGTTGTTTTGAAGTTTCTTTCTACATTGCACAAGAATCTTCATAGGTTTAGCTTTGGTGGTTTTATCTTCTACGATCATTTCTCCATTCTTGATTTATAGACATGGCAAATACGTACAGTGGTTGGGCTTTATTTGTAGATGTATACACCATCAGAAGCTGGAACTGTATTCTGCTGCAAAGGTTCCCTGATTTTGTACCACAGCAGTCCAACTAGCTGGAAACAGCATTAATGTTTTATTTAACTATTTCAGATAACTGTTTGTAAAGACCATAATCACCTACACAGTGATCTGTGGTAGTATTTTTCACCTTAAAATTTCACACTTACTTGCCATCAGCAATGTTGACAGTCCTGAAAAGCGGATAGTCTTCTGGGGCAGGTTTTCCATTTTGGTCTTCGAATAGGAAAACAGGGGATCTACCAACTTCAACACCTACTTGCTGAATTCCTTGCTCATTGTAGACAGACAGAAGGAAGGACTGGATCCCCTTTTTAGGTTTTACTGTCATTAATATTGAAAAATCTTCTGGAAAGTCTCCCACTGTAAATAAAGTGATATACAGTTACAAATTGAGAAAAAAAAAAACAAAAAAAAAACCACTCTTTAAAGATTTGCATTTTTCTATAAGCACAGAGGATCCCTCATGCAAACTGTTGTGGGTTTTTTAATTCTCAGAAATTAAAAACATTAACATTAAAAAAACACACAACTAGTTTTATTTAGTAGGAGGTTCAGGCAAAATAAAAGAACATTTCAATTTCATTTATTCCCTAATGCTTTCTCTTTGAAATAGCAATTATATATCAATTGTTGCTTCAAACTTTACAACTAAACACAATTAAAAGTGGATATAGCTTTCTCATAAAGGAAGGACTGAGGTTTGTACTCAAGACTGCTCCTGTTGAATGTGGTGGTAAATCTGCATTTCACTTGATGCAAAAGTCTATTAGGTTTAATAAACAATGAAGTGCAAGACTGACATTCTACAATTCAGAATACGCATTGGTGTCATGTGGCTTTGGCTCCAGCTGCAATTTGACACGCAGGAAATAGATAAGAATCTAATCATAATGTTGGCAATTAATGCAACTGTAATCCTGCGTGCATTAAATTACTAAAATATTCTTAAACATTTTAATAATATAGTAAGTTTTAATAAAATAATATATTTTTGTAATTAATAAAAGTATGTAAAATTTTGACATCAAAAGCTGATTTAGGAATTACTTCTTCCAGTGGACAAAATTATTTCCAAGACAAGCCTTGTGGGAAAATTCTAAGGAATCTAAATTCTTCTGTGAAGACAAGCTATTGATGGCATTAACTTAAAATTCAGAATGAAAACAGAATGCATAAAATCTGCATTGCTCTTTAAATGACACGCTACACTTCTAAAACAGAAAATCCCTAGCCTTACACTTATTACACTGCCTGCTGCAGTGCTGGTGTATGTGCTTTCTACTATCTTTTTTAACTTTTTTGCAAAGGTCGTTGAAACGCTGTAGTAATACAGCCCACTTAGGGCTTGTTTTGACATCTCGTTTTGAAAGATTAGGATAAATAGATGGAAAGAATTTCACTTACTCTGGTGAGCCTTTAGTCAAGGTTTTTAATGACAAAAGCAAAGCTGTTAGTTTACAGGTTAATTCAACTGTATACCTTTTATCATCTGAGTAAACAGATGACACCAGGAGGAAAAGAAAGAGAAAAGATGATTGCCACCTAAGGCCAAAGAAATTAATTGAAAAGTACTGTCTGCACTGTTAAGCTGAAAAATATGTTGAAAATGCTTAATACCGGTGATAGTAATTCAGCTAGTCTGGGCATGTGCTCTTCAAACAGAGAACATCCTATGAAAGAAAAACCTGAGAACTTTCTAAGAAAGGTGACCAAAAATGATTGATGTGCTTAGTTCAGCAGTTTCTGTTATCGCTGCTGTAACAATATCACCAAAGGTTCTATAATTACACAGTGTATAATATACGTAAATTTCCTCCAAACATGGTTTTGATTTTAAAAGTCAAAAATAAATGACATTCCAACATGTAAAACTTAATGAACTGCTATGTGCATATATATAGAGAGAGTTCCTGGACACATACCTGGAATAGTTATCAAGTCTTTTCAACTACTTTCAAATTTCTTGTTTATTGGTATGGTTCTATTTAAACAATTATGAAAAATAACAATTGGATGGAAAATCACTAGAAAATTTTTTGTGGGTATATATATATATGAAAGTTGTCATTCCTGTCATTCCTGTATGCTTTTGTAAAAGATAACTAACAGCACATAAACAAAGAGTACAACAAAAAACTAAGCAGTTCTTTTTCCAACCATAAAAGGCCTTCCAGTCAGTGAAATTTGGGAAGCTAATAAATATTATCAGATCTGCTTTTAAAAGATAGTTGCATTGATGCACCCAGCTTTTGGGATTCAAAGCTCCCTTTGAGCTACAGTAGCTAAAAGAATACCTACACTTCTTGATGAGTTATAGGAGTTAGATGAAAGCAAGCAAAGGATACACTACAACTTGTATTGTTTAACTAAAATGATGTCTCACCACTTGGTCTTATCTTGGCTATCTTCTGTTATCCTTCCACTAGTACAGAGCCGTAAGAGCAAGCGACATGACCACTCAAGTATCTTTAAGAATAATCTCAGAAAGAAAAGAAGGGTTTTTTTGTGGTGGGAATGATGCCTGTTCTGCAAGATCCAAAAGGAAGTAACATCCACAATCAAAAAATTGTGTCCAGATTCTTTACTGAAGCAGAGGTTAGCATGACATTTTCCTGCATTAAGCAAAGTTTTGTGGCAGCTTCTTTTTATACCACATAAGCAGTGTTTTTTTTCTCCTGCACACAGAATAGTTGCAACAGACTGCTAAAATCAGGCAAACTCATTCCAACTGTAAAGCAGAAAGCATTTCAGAAGAGTACCGAAATTAAGGCATTCAAAGGCTATAGAAATTTAGATGCCAGCCAGCAACACAAGGTACTTACTTGTTCTGGCATTCAAGAATCATATGGACAGTTATTTCTGCAGCTGCCAGATCTCCTCTTTATTCTACAATTTGAGACAATCCACACTAACAGACTTCAAGCTCCAGACTCTCAGGCTTTGATTTCTGCTGAGGGTGCCTGCTCTATTCTAAACTTAAAAAAATATCAGTGATTCCAAGGCAGTTTAATCTTATGTCCAGCTCTATTTGAATGCTTATTTTTAAAATTTTTTGTTGTCCACTTGGCTTCAGTGACAGCCATTGTAAAACTCAGAATATAAAGGAGCCAACTTCAATACACTATGCAAATTTGGGCAGTCTTTCAAGGCCATGGATCATTCTTGCATTATTTAAAGAAAGAACAGCTGGGATTCTGCTAACCTTACTTGGGTAAAGAAGTAATTAATTATAGACACAGTCACACTAACATCAGCAAGACACTGTAGACTGTAATGTGCCTTTCAGTGAATGATATCTTCAGCCAGATAGCTCTGTTAACTACATGCGACTAAGTTGAAACTGCATTAAAACATAATATAATCATAGAATTGTTAGGGTTTGAAAAGACCTTAAGATCACTCATTTCCAACCCCCCTGCCATGGGCAGGGACACCTCCCACTAAACTATGCCACCCAAAGCTATGTCCAACCCGGCCTTGAACACCGCCAGCGATGGAGCATTCACAGCTTCCCTGGGCAACCC
>JASSUY010016603.1:0-17302 GCA_032466535.1 Forpus xanthops | reverse complement strand
GCTGTCCCGGAGAGCAGAGCCGAGCCTCCGGGCCGGGCCGGGGCAGCCCCGCTCCCTCCCACCCACTTCTCTCTGAGGCGCCGGCGGGCCGGGACGAGGGCCCGGGTGGCTGAGGCGGCGCGGGGTGCTTCACATGTACTGGAGCGGCATGTGACGAACTGGCTCCGCATCTGGAGGAGAAATGAGCCCATGGCCTTCCCTCCCTCCTCTTACCGTTACCTACTCTTCGGAGAAAACGAGCCTTGAGGTCCTTGTTAGTCCCGCGGCTGATGTTTCTAGGGAAGGTTCTGTTTTGCATCAGATGTAGTCTTCAACTTGGCCTCTAATTAAACGGGTTAAAAATTTGAGTGTTGGATCGTAGGTGGCAATGGATTTGTGACTTCTCTGTGGGCTTGAGGTAAGGAATTTTCAGAATAAGTTTCTGCCTTTTAGGAACCTCTGAGAATGCTGACCCTGAAGAAATAAAGGGATGCTTTGCCAGTAACTTTATTGGAGTCAGGATAGAATGCAGGCTAGGCTAGTTTGGTCTCTCTTTTAGCCTTTTAAATGTATAACCTTTACGTTTGGTTCAGAAACTGTGTGAAATTAAATAAGCATCAGCATTTTTTCGTTTTCTGCTTGAGAGCTGGTGATACTGATGCCTGCTGACGGGGTGTCAAAGGGAAAGCTTCTTCAGGAAAGTGTATTTTACCTGTATTATGGTCAGAGCTGGTCTTCCAAAAGGAAGAATGAAAACAGATGCCTGTTTGTTGTTAATATGCTATTGATAAGCAATGACGATAATAAAGGCAGATGTCCAGTGGAGTCATAGAGAACTTCCGTTTTTAGGCTTGACTTTAACCTGTCACATGTGTACTGCAAGGAGTGGAATGAATTTTTGTAGTAATTTTGCCCTTGACTTTAGTTGTAGAGGCTTATTTTACAAGATTGAAGGATACAAAACTCTTTGTTGCAGTTTGGTTATAAATCACAAATAAAATGAAGTTGTTGATAGCAAGATGAAGTCTACATGGTAATGCTTCATTTCCTGACATTCTTCAGTGTATGGAGCTTTTTCAAGTGTTCTCTAAACTCAGTGGGATTATTCTGTTGACCTTGATGTGCTTTGGTTGCTTTAGGTCACAGCTTTCAAACAGCCGAGGACCAGTACAAGCTTTTGTACATGTGCGTTTTCTCTAAGCACTTTTTTATTTTGGGGCTTAGTGGCTCTTCTTGTTAGGTTTTAAATATAAGTTCTGAGAAAACTAATAATAGAAAATGGTTCAAGAAGGTGTTACAATTGCAGTATGGCTTGTCTATGACTATTCATTTTCTTCCACATGATGCAAAGATAGCAATTAAGTCAGTGTACACATGACAAATAGTCTTTGCAGAGTTTGATTTCCCATTCAAAATGAGTAGTGTCTCTGCATTTTCATGTTCAATTATTTACTTCACCTTGTGCTAGTACTTGCAAGGTTACTTTAAAGTCCTGCATTTGGGAATTATGATCAACCTGTTGATTTAAATCAAATTCAGTCTCATTGGAAGGCCATATTATAGCCTTACTTTTGTATTTTATTCTGATTTTTAAATTTATGTTTAAAGTGTGTGGGTTTAGATATTCAGCAGGGAGGCTTCAGTGTTTGGCTGAACGGTGAGCAAATACAGGCACTTGTGTTGGTTTACATTGCTGAAATCCATTGTGAAAAATTATTATTTGAGTATTACACAAATTTGGTATGTAATCTGTTTGTTCATGGTTAGTACCTACTTCATAACTGTTTCAGAGTGGTGATGGAACTGAGCTGACAGCCAAACCGAAGAGAAGCTTCTACGCAGCAAGAGATTTATACAAGTACCGACACCAGTATCCAGTAAGAATATTTTATGGTTTAAAACTGCCTTTTTAGTAGGAGACAGCATACAACCCAAGCATTCCTAAAACTTTGTGGTGCCTGGTGAATATGAGGAATAAAAAAATGAAAATCAAAAAGCTGATGCAGAGGCCCAGCATGGAACAGGAGTTGAAACCAGTGCAACATCTTTTCATCCAAGGCATATGTGCAAACATGGGAGATGTGTAAGCTTGGGAGCAGCAGCAGGAGCCCGTAAAAAGGTTCATGCCTAGAATGTCAAAGAGGATAGGTTACAGACTTTGGGCTCCTTATTTGTCTCTCAGATTTGTTGAGACTTGAGTCAAGGTGTTGCTTTGCTTGCTGCTCAGACCTTGGCCTCAGCAGAAGGTACCAGCCAGAAAGAACTTGTGGATCCTTAAACTGAGTCTTTAAGTGCATGAGTAAAGTTCTGTGGTTCCTAAAACTCTGACTTTTTTTGTCCTCAAATTATTCAAAGAACACAATATTGCTTTCTGGATACTCTTGATAGGTTTTTGTATGCTAATAATGTCATTTTTCTTTTCTTTTAGCAGAACTTTAAAGATCTTCGATATCAGAATGACTTGTGCAATCTCCGTTTTTACAAAAATAAAATCCCATTTAAACCTGATGGTGAGTAATATGTAGCAGTAATAGCGATAACAAAAGAATGCTCACTAATCATAGAGTCATAGCATAGTTAGGGTTGGAAAGGACCTTAAGATCATCTAGTTCTAACCTCCCTTCCCATGGGCAGGGACACACAAAGTGAAACTGTAGCGATAATAGCAGTGCTGAAAAATTAAAGGTATATAGTTAAATATTGTATAACTCGACCTTTCTGTGTTGGAGGAGCATGCTGACAGCACTGGAGCAGGTTATGCTTGAACCAGAGTTGCGCTCTAGGGAGGTGGTGCTTTTCTCATGCGTTTTCAGCATGATGTCACACAGGGCGTTTTTTGCACCACTGCTTCATAGTAGTGGCACTACTTTTTATTAAACAAAGATAAAGTTGTTCCACTACACTGCACAAACTGTTGCTGCTTGATTAGGAGTGGCAGGAATCGGTGTTATCCCTAGCACTGTGTAAGGGAAAAAGAATATGTTGTAGCTACCTTCTGTGAGATTATTGTAATAACAATAACAAAACAGTTTCTCAAAGTCCCTAGTGGCTCAGATGGTGGAGCAGGAGCCTCCTGTGTAAGGTTCTACACAAACAGGATGAGCTGAAAGATGGAAAACTCTGCTTTAGAGAGTTTGTAGTCAAAGTATGAGAGACAAGAGGGTAGTGGACAGATGGGGAAGCAGACAGAGACAATAAAGCAATCTTGGTTAGAATGATATACAAGAGCCTTGGTACATGAGAGTTTAGCCATTGGTAAAAAAATTTTTGAAGGCCAAAAATAGCTTTTGAGAGTTCTAAAACAATTATGAGGAGGTTACTTTGAAGGTGTTTGCAGAAAGATCCTCTGAGCATGAGAGCAGCTTGGGGGGAACTACCAGTGTGCACACTGGAGTACAGAAGCAAGATGTGGAGGCTACGACTGAGGCAGGATCCTGTCAGAGGCAGCGTCAGTGTCATAGCAACAAAAGTTCTCATAAGGTAGCAAGGGGCAGGTCACAAAAGGCTTTGGAATTGAAGGCATGTAATTCTTGCTTGAATTTGCAGAAAAGGGTTTCACAATGGAAAAATGCAAAGCAAAAAAAGAGGCAGTATAAAAAAACTGCGGTCTAGAAATTTGATCATACCAGCAGCATTCAGGATAGATGTGCAACAAGAGGGCTCTTCTCAAGGTCAGAAAAAAGGATGTTGAGATGCAAAATGTTAAAGTTCTGAAAGGAAGCTGGATGGGAAGGAATGTTACACAGAAGGATATAAAGATATATATATGTATATAGGAAGGTTGAAGATGACAACTGCTTATAGGCAAGATAGTGATAATATCTTCAGCAAGTGAGAAAACAGGTATTGTGAAAGAATGGTAAGACCTTTGTTTTAATCCTCTTGAGCTTTCTCTAGATGTCCACTGGCAGATGCTATGTTTTTAGCTTGACTGGAAGAAGAGTTAAATCTATGGATTACCAATACAAGTAGCAAATTTGGGAGACATTACACAGAGACCAGACATAGAAAGGAAAAGAAGAGCATTTGGGGTCCTTGAGAACCTGAGGACCACATGAACCTGAAACTAAAAGCCAGAAAAGGTTGGGGGGGATCCTTTAAAGTGCAAAATGAAGGAGCAATTCAAGAGAATTAGCCATAGGAAGAGATAGCCATGAAAGATAGAGGAGGACTTCCCTCCTAAAATTTGTCAAGAATAAAATTAATACTTAAGGAGAAAACCACAGTTTGTAGTGTCAAAGGTAGCTAATAAGCCATGGAGGCTGAAGCGTTGATGGCTGCGAGCTCTGGTTATGCAGAATTCTTCACTGAGAATGGGAGAGAGTAGCCATCACCTTGACGTAAGTCTGTAGATCTGTGAGAGTGTTCAGAGGGAGTCTAAGCTTCCATGATAGGGACTGAATTATTGGGGAATGTTACTAAAAACATCTCTAGGGCAATATTAGATCTGAAGTTGTGGTTTTGGCTGGGATCAAGTTAATTTCCCTTCTACTAGCTGGTGCAGTGGTGTGTTTTGGCTTTAATCTGAGAGCAATGCTGATAACACACCCGTGTTTTAGTTGTTGCTAAGTAACACTTACCCCGATCAAGGACTTTTCAGTCTCTCATGCTCTGCCAGTGAGGAGGGGCACAAGAAGCCAGGAGGAAGCAGAGACAGGACACCTGATCCAAACTAGCCAAAGGGGTTTTCCATACCACCACACATCATGCCCAGTATATAAACTGGGGGGAGTTACCAGCAAGGGACTGATTGCTGCTTGGGTTGGGCTGGGTATTGGTCAGTAGGTGGTGAGCAGTCGGGGTTTTGGGGTTTTTCCTGCCTTGCCCTTCCCCCCTTTTTAATATCTTTATCCTTATTATTTCCCTTTTAATTACTATTAATAGTACTATAAATATTAGTGTTGTACTTTATGTCAATTATTAAACTGTTCTTAACCCACGGCTTTTACTTGGTTCTTTTTTCCAATTCTGCTCCCCATCCCTTTGCACGGTGGGAGTGGGTGAGCAGCTGTATGGCTCTTAGTTGCCATCTAGGGTTAAACTGTGACAGAAGTTCAATTCCGTGACCTACAGATTCTGCTTGTGATTCTGACTCAAAACTGGCCTGTTTGTCTCTCTTCCTTGAGCAGCAAGTTTTCCAAGACTTGAAGCGCAGGTTGGATATAGTATGTTGATGCTGGGAGGTCCTCTTTGCAAGGTCCTTTTCCAGCCTCATCTGTACTGGAAACCCCATGTTCCTAGCCCCTTTGACTGGCTGCTTTCTCAATTTCTGGAAGAAAAGTACCAAACAAATTTTCCTTTGTCATTGAGACCCAAGTGGAAATTTTCACTGTGGAGAGAGAGATCTCGAGTGTGCAGTATGAGATTGTGTACATGGAGCTTTGAGTTTTTTTAGGCCCCTTCTATGCTATTTGGCTGTGGGAGGGGCCATGCAGCAGTGGGGAAATTTTTTGGTTTCAGAGTAGAAACAGGCTAACACTGAGTGTTCATTCATGGAAGGAGACTGTGCAAATTTTGGGACAAGGACCATCATTTTATGTACTTTGTGTACTTCTGCAAGTACCTGGAAAAGTTCCCTGGCCCTTGACTGAACTTCATACGATGGTCTCAGTGCAAAGAATGATTAATTTCTTTTCACATTTACTTTGTCCCCTTTTTCTATCACTGTGTCTTTCCAAGAGAAACCAACTGAACTCCACAACTGTTTTCAGACCACTAAAATCTGAAATTCTCATTTGTTAAGCGTGACTTGAGAACCCAAGTTCAAACCTATAGCAATGACAGCAAGATTCTTGGCCGCAGCTAATTGAGAAAGATTTCACAATCATAATGTTATTTGCAGGTGGAGAGATGGGAGATTTCTTGAAGAGTTGAGGCTTTGTCCTAGTAGGATGGGATATACGTATTATATGTGCAGGGTTTCGTCATGTTAAAGCAGGGACATCGATTCACAATGCAGTAGCGGTTTGTTAATTTCTGGTCGGTCTGATAAAGATCTAGGACATGAGAAGTATAATCTACAGAGATTATTGTCACATACCTTCTGCCAGTAGGTAACATCATAAGATTTTTTTATCTTGAAATTTGATAAATCTCTCACCTTTAATTAAGTTTTTGTAACTAAGATATTTTTTTTATTATTTTTTTAATGACTGTAATAGACCTTATTTCGTGCAGTTTGTGAAAGAGAATTTAAGTATGTATTGTATCATTATGTTAACACAGCATGTACTTTATGTAGCTGAATACTGGTTTTGATGGCTATTTAACAGTTTTCAAATTGTTTTTATGCAGGGGTTTATATTGAAGAAGTCCTAAGTAAGTGGAAAGGAGACTATGAGAAACTGGAACATAACCACACTTACATACAGTGGTTTGTCATTTATTACCTATTTCTGTTTCAAAGCAATAATTTGAGTAAGTGTTCATGTAGCATGAGCTGTAATGTGCTTTTTCTTTTAACAGGCTTTTCCCACTGAGGGAACAAGGTCTGAACTTCTATGCTAAAGAATTAACTACATATGAAATTGAGGTAATACAAATTGAGCTCCATACAAACCATCACATTAATTTTGATACATACCTGCTTTTTGTTATGTAGGGTTGTTTTATACAATGTAGAATTGCTTGCTTTAGTGCCACTTAGAATTTTGGATGTATTCTTTGTTTATTAGGAATTCAAAAAAACAAAAGAAGCAATAAGAAGATTCCTTTTGGCTTACAAAATGATGTTGGAGTTTTTTGGTATAAAGCTAATCGATAAAACCGGAAATGTAGCACGAGCTGCTAACTGGCAAGAAAGATTTCAGCATTTGAATGAGTAAGTAATGACATGCACTCCACTGTAGAACTGCCACTGAATCTCTTTACCCTTTTCTTCTGTAGAGAAAGGGAAGATATATTTTCCAAAGATTGCCAGGAAAAATGGAAAAAGAAATAGGCAATGCCTGGTTTGTGCCTGTATGTACATTTCTCCTTCCCCCTTTTTTTTAAATTATGCCTCTTGCCCATTACCAGTCTAACCAATCTGCTGAATTATCTGAAAATGCAAGTTTAGGTGCTGCTGAAGAAGATTACAGTTCCAAATTAATTTGTTTGTCATGCTACCAAATGAACTTTCACCTGATTCCAAAGTGCTGCTTCACAATTGTAAAGAACAAGTGGCTTATCTTTGTATTAACATTTCTTTTTGAGAAAATTAAAATTCTCCACCTTTATGGAAACTAAATAACAAGATTTCCCTCCCTCCTCAAAGCATTAAATACTATGTGTTTAGTACTTTTTAATTGCACTGCTTAACTTGAGAGGTTTATAGATGCATTAAGTCAAACTTCAACCCAACTTTCAGCAAATTACTTCTGTTGCTTTTCAGCAGCATTGTGTGGAGTGTAAGTTTGCACTGAATTTTGTCCCATGCTGAGTAACTATCAAAATCTCTCTTCAAATCTTGTGATCTCTTTCCTAATACTTCTGACCTTAGAGCTGGAGATTGCTTTGTTGCAGTATTTTCTTCTGCCATCGAGATGAAAGCTTGTATTGCTGATAGATAATTTAGTGTGAATAGTGGGAATATTTTTTTTTATTAATTTTACTTAAATATTATATG
Organism: Forpus xanthops; assembly: GCA_032466535.1. Classification (NCBI taxonomy): domain Eukaryota; kingdom Metazoa; phylum Chordata; class Aves; order Psittaciformes; family Psittacidae; genus Forpus; species Forpus xanthops. The sequence continues at coordinate 9,717 of JASSUY010016603.1, read as the reverse complement.
AGCCAATATGGGTGTGGGCTCAGACTCAGACCATGGATGAAAAAAGATTTTGGGAAGACCAAATGTTACGCACTGCATATTTTTTTACAGTGTAATTCCTGTATTCTTGTCAGTGACTAGTTACAGAGTTTTCAGTCTGAACCGGGACAGTTTTTACTTAATTTTAGCCATCTGAAACTTAAACATTCAAGTTTTACTGCTTACTTATGTGTACTTTATGGGGGAAAGATCTCTTCTCAAGAACTTCCATAATATAGTTCATTCCATTTGTCTTAGGCATTTCTTACAACAGTGGACTTGCTCTCCAGAGATGCCTGGTTTCCTCCCAATACGGACTGTATGGGAAGTGCAGATAGCTGCTCTAGGTTGGAGACCCATATTTCAAATAGCTTAAATGAAGTGCAGTAAGTCCTGTTTGGTAGCTATATTACTGCAATACACTCCAAAACTCTTATTATATAAAATGACTGGGTTTCTCCATAGAAAGAGTACATACAGAAGAAAGAATCAAAATCGGTACAGACTTTGATTTTATGGGTTGTTTTTTTTCACCTGTTACTTCATTGCACTGTACAGAAACTAATTTTCACTCACAATCTCCTAGCAAAGGAGGTGCTAGCAAGCTTCAGCAGCTGTGAGGTATTAAAGTATAGGAAGCCTGAATTACACACCTGGAGCAATAAAAAGGACTGAGGAATTGCTATTCCAGCTCTGTATCTGTAAGGTGGGTTGTTGTTTTGTTTTTTTTTTTTTTCCTCCCTGATTCAATGGGATTTTTTCACCCTTTTCTTCCAAAGGTCTCAACACAACTACTTAAGAATCACTCGAATTCTGAAAAGTCTTGGAGAGCTTGGATATGAGAGTTTTAAATCTCCCCTGGTAAAATTTATTCTCCATGAAGCTCTTGTGGAAGATACTATTCCTAACATTAAGCAAAGTGCTCTAGAATATTTTGTATATACTATTAGAGACCGAAGAGAAAGGAGGAAACTCCTGAGATTTGCTCAGCAGCATTATACACCCTTGGAGCATTTTATCTGGGGACCCCCAAGAAAACAGAAGTTGGAGGGGAGCAAAACAAATAAAAAGCCAGCATCTCCAGTTTCTATTCACAATAGTTGTATTTCTAAGCATAAGAAACCAAAAGAGCCTAAGAATACATCAGCAACTGGAAGCTCAGCTGGTAAAATAACTGAAGAAAGAAAGGGAGAACTCGCAAAAAATGGGGAAGAAAATGGCCAGGATGAACAAGAAGTGAACTGTGATGCTGTTAGGCAGAACAGCAGTGAAAAGAACAGTAATACTGATAGTGGTCAGCTTTCAAAATCAGAAGACATTAATGTTACTTCAGACAGGAAGGAGGACACTTCTCATTCCAAAAAAGATGATGAAGGTCTGAACAGTGACTGTGGAAATCACCCAGGCACTAAAGAGAAAGATTTATGTGACATGGAGAGTTCTTCAAATAATTCATCAGCAGATCTACAAGATAACCTTGATAAGGATACACTTACAGGGGGGACCACCACAAAAAACAAGGATGAACTCAAATAATGAGTCTGAGGTTAAAAATCATTATGTTTCATATTGAATGAAGCAAATTATTCTTGCTCTTTTGTTTTGGGTGAAATTTCCATCCAGTGTGGTATGAAATGTTCATGAAACTGTGCTTGTTGCAAATGCATCAGATTAGGCTTCTGTTAGGTTAGTGAATTTTGTTTTTTCAACCTCAGTTTATCAGCAGTCAACCAGGTGTGGCTCTTAAAAACAATCATGTATATTCAAATCTAAGAAATTAATTATCTTTTCCAGACAGATTGCATAGAAAAGCTTATCTATTTTTTTGCCATTGAATCCATCCAGTATTTAAAAACAAAAAAGGTGTAACTTACTAGAAAGCCTTGGAAAGTCAGAATTTTAAATTTTCTTGTAATATGCTTTAAGTGTTGATTTCCTTTTATGAAATGACTCCAGATTTTTTCGAGATCACAGTTTTTTCCCTAATGGGTATTTTTTAGGCATTATGTTCATGTTTAACTGCAGTATTTGCACAGCGTCTTTTACCTTAGATCAGCATCCTTATTGGAGACACAACAGATATCAAAATGTCCTATGCAGCTGGGTATCACTGTACATTGAATAAAAGTTTAACTTACAATGAAACTGTATCTGCAGCTTCTGGGTACAAGGGAAGTTGCACTTTAGACTTCTTTTAGTCCATGTGAAATTCTCTCCTCTTGACTCATTTGTTAGTACTAATTTGGAGGAGAGGGGTGTCTCGTTGGTCATTCAGATTCAGTCTCAGTGTGAAGACCTGTTGATTAGCTGTAATAAAACAACTCACCCAGTTCAGCACTTGTAAAGCCTCTGGACAGCTGAAAAGCAGTCTCTTCACCACAAAACTTCACTGCTTAATCATCAAAGCCATCAGAGAAAATGTCCCCAGGCCTGTCCAGCTGGATCTTACCTGAAGTTGGATGTTTCTTGGCCAGTTTTATGTAGGGTCTGCACGACGCTGAAACCCTTGTTGCTGCTCTGGGGGAGAAAAGTAGTCCTGATGCTTCCTTCCAGCTGTTTCCTCTCTTTGCTCTCAATCTGAGGTCTTTCACAATTTAATGTTAGTTTGATCATCAGCTGATTGAGGCAGGCCAGCCTGCTGGCCCAGCTGGAGCCCAGCCTGTAGGAATTTTGCAGTTAAGATCTTTCCCAGCTTTCTTCACTGAAGGACTGTCTACTGCCCCTGAGTAGCCTTGTCTTACTTCATGCCATTCAGTCAAACAAGATAGTGCCCAGCAACTTCTGTAGAATATGAGTTAAAGAATAATGCGTGTAGAACTTACACTTTCTACAGTCCTAAAATAGTCTTAAACTTCTATATGTATTTTCTATCTAAAAGTGTATATAGTATCCACTGCCTTTAATGTATTTTTGGTGAAATGTCATGAGGCAAGTCACTGACTACAGTTTGAGTGTCACAGTGCTATAGGACTTTATTCAAGTCTTATAACTCAAAATGACAAAGTCTTCAGGAGTTTCAGAGCATAGACAAAACATCTTTGTTTTTCTGTTTTGCTATTTCCCATCATGGCAGTGCATCATCTGTTGCATTAAATAGCATGGTAGTTAGAGGTCGTGGTACCCACAGACAAAGATTAGGCTTTGTCCCATCCTGAAGAGGCAGGGAAGAAGGAAGATGTATCCCTCCTCATGTGCTGACTTGTAAGGAAAGGAAAGTATGTATGTGGATTTTTTTAAGGGTAACTCAGATTGCTAAAGGAGATACCAAGCCTGTCTGAGTAGAAATGCCCCAAAGAATTCCTCCCTTGAAATCTGAAGAGGTGCTTAGAAGCCTTTCACAATACCCTGGGCTTGAACTAGGATCCCCTTGTTCCTATTTCCTCTGACCTTCAGAGCGGAAGGGGACAGGAAATGCTAAGATAAAATTAGTCCATGTAGTTAAGGACTCTGACCTGACATGTTTGCACAGGGAGGACAGCTTTATGTTCTGCCTATGACTTTTTAAATCTTGAGTGCCTAACCATGCTAACTTGATAGCATTTTTAGTTATTTCTTTAATGGCAGAGGGAAAATGTGTATAAGGAATATAACTATAAGGAGCAGATCCTTCAATTGACGGATTTTAATATTAAACACTTCAAAATGCAGTGTTCAAGTGACGTAAGGGATGTTGGGAATGTAATTGTATTTCTACTGTAATTTGATGGAACATGGATGACCTCAGGAGATCTTTTGCCTTTTTGTCACACACATACAAAAAAAAAAAAAAAAAAAATAATCTTACTCTGTTTTTATAAACTGGGAAGCTCTTGGGATGTGCATCCAAATGATTTCTCTGAAGTACGGTACTCTTATTGTGACACAGCTTCCCCCTATACATGCTTGCTGGTTCTCCACCTGTAATTAAGTACTTAATGTACTGGCAGGGTTGCCTTCATTAAGGGCCTAGTGTATCTGAAAATGCAGTCTGGAACTTTGGGACTCTTATCCTTATTAACTGCAATTTTAATTATTATTTTTTTAATCCACAACTCAGTCTATTTCTATCAGTTTTCACAGCAGTCAGAAAAGAAGTGACATATGAATTGCCTATGAAGAACTATGGGCGTTAGGTGAGTTTTTTTTTGTGTCAGATGGACTCCTGCACTCTGTAATCTTTGGTAGCTTTATCAACAGAACTACTCCTGTGGGACAGTTCAGCTCTAACTATCAAATTCTGCTCTATGTTAAACACACTGGTTTATAATTCTTTTCATAAAGTTGTTTCTTGTGATGCTGCAAGTGATTAAAAGAGGGATTCATTGCAGGGCAATCATACAGTGTAGCATCCCATTGATAAGTGGCTGCATTGTGTCATTTCATTACAGAATCATGGCCTTAGCAACCAGAAGCACTCCATGCTTGATGTTTCTAAGTATTGGCTTTCAGGTATACAGTACAGTATATGTTATAATCACTGTATTCTTGTAAAGGCCAGTACTTTATACCATTACTTTAGAAATCGAGGATGAGCAAGGGAAGTCAGGATATTTGCTCACTGTTAAATTGGGTTTATCTTGCTATATACTTGAGTACTCAGGGATTTCTGTGTACTTGCTACAGTAATGTATTTTGGCCAAGTGTTTTACCAGAATCTGAGCTATTCACTCCTATACGGGGGTTCTTTCCTAATAAGTACATCTGAGTAGTCTCTGGTACTTTTAAGTGGGAGTAGAGTATATATATGCACACACCGTGAATTCAAGTATCCTATAATGAGGGGATATGAATGCGCAACTGGACAATATGTCACTGAGTACATACATATCATGCAAAAATGCAGCACTTTAAGATTAATTACTTCTCTGTGCCCTACTATGTGGGACATAACTGTGCCTCAGTTGCCAAAACTGTGTTGGCATAGGGACCGACAGTTTGGGTAAATGAGGTGTGCACCACAGACCATCCAGATTATAAGAGCAGTTACACTTGTGCACATATCTGGGAGCAGAACTGAGCTCTTCGTATCCATACTGCTCATATTTAAAGATGTAATCCTGAAGGAGGCTAAAAATATTTGCAATAAGCCTTTGAGAGCTGTTTCCTGGCTTGGTCGGCTCCTCAGTTTCCTGCTTTAAGATTGCAGCAATCTGATGTATTAGGTGTTTGTTTAACCATTGCTATTATGTCGTGTTACCTAGTGTAAGCCTCTTTGAATTATCCTTGGGTAGTTCTAATAATCTGCAGATGCAGATGCCTGCACTATAACCAGAAAGTTTACAGACTTTAGAAGCTTTGTATAATTTTGATGATTGATCCAATAAGGTAAGTTAAGGGAGATTCACTAGATTTAAATGGAAAACAGCTTGTGTTTGTTTTTTAAATAAAGTTTATGTATATCTGTTTAGCTGAATTGTTTTTTTGTACCTTTCTTTTCCTGACAGTTGTGATAGTAGCGATGACAAATTATCGTAAGATGCTTATGTTTAAGTGAAAATGTAACTCTTTTTACACCATAGTTTTACAGAATGTATCTCACTGAATTTCCTTGACAAAAGCTGTATTATCAATAAGATGCAAGTATATAAAGTAAGTTTTGAAGTTAATAAATGTATGACAATAGCCTGCTAATGATGTACATTTTACTAAGAACTACCAGTGTGGATCAGAACTAAAGATGTTTCTAGGCTTGTATCCTGCCTCCAGCAGCAGCCACCAACAGATGGTGTGAAACAAAGAACAGATAAGGTGACCCCATTTTTCTCCAGCAGTTTCTCCATTTTGAAGTCATGATTTCTTTCAGCCTCCACAATCCCTTGTGGCTGTGAATCTGATGTTTTAATTATATTCATTATGGAAAAAGTAGTGTCTTGGTTTTGCCTTAGATTTGTTTATTCATGAGTTGCTAGAGCATTTGGACACAGTTACTTAAAGTACTATAAAATGAACAGTAATCCACTTCAACTCAGTTTTTAAAAGCCATGGGATATTCTAAAGACAAAATTATCTGCTTAGGCAGAAAATGTCATATGTTTCTGTCCTTAGGCAGAAGATGTCTGCTTAGGGAGAAAACTTGTCACTATGTTGATCTCAACATTAAATTCCTTGACTCTTCTGAATAAATTTTTACACATAAATCCTTTTGTATGAAGCATTAAAAGCCAGATTTCAACTTTAGAACAGGTTTTGTTTGTTTGTTTTCCTATCAGTGTAAAAGCAAAATCAGTCAAGGGCAGAACCTATCCCTAGGCCACATCTGGGTGAGGAGACAACTCTGGATTTGGAGACGCAAGCATCCATGGGGTGTAACATTGTGGTCATGTATGCTGTTTAGGATTTGCTGAGAACCATACTCATTCCACATTTTGGTAACTTTGGTACATGTCCCCAGTTCCAACTGCAATTGGGGTAACTGCTCAAATGGTATTTGGAACCTGAAAGTGAAGGCTGGGCTAAAAAAAGGCCTAAGCATGGGCAACACATTCTCCATACACATCACAGTCAATACCAGAGATTTACTAAGAGGTATTTGATGCGGTTCTCCAAGTGGAATGTAAATTCCATCTCTGTAGTATCCCTGTGCTGTGTATTGCCTATAAACTATGTCTTTTCATGAAAGCTGTGTTCCTTTTACAGCCATCGTTCTTAAGTATACTGAGGTAAGACCCCTGAGGAAAGCAAGAGTTTATTTTAAAGAGTATGTTTAATACATGCCATAACTAATGGGCTCCAAAATATAGTTCAGAAGCTATAGACAACAATTAAACAGAGGCCTCCTGTGGCTTTACATTTATATTCATCTTTATTTTCAAAATCATTAAGCCGTTTGCTATGAAATAACAAATGTGAGAATTGGCAAATTGTTCTGAAAGAAGTCTTCTACTTCTTAGAAACTCGACACTTTTTAATTCTATCATGCTTAGAAGTCTAGTGGCATATTCATCAAAGTTTATTGTGAAATATACTGAATGTATTTACTACTGTGACTAACTATGTGAAAATGATTGTTTTGCAGTAAAAAAGGTTATGGCACTTACAATTTTGGGATCTGCTGAAGCATGTTGGTAATCATTAGTTGCTCTTTTTTCTGTGAATTAACCTATTCCATGGTTGTTTGTCCTTTGTGCAATTTGAGTTCAGCAACAGATGATTAGGTCAAGTTTTACGCAGATAAAATTCAGAAATACCATGGTCATCATTGTTAAAATGTGTTCTAAGAAAAAATGCAGTAAAAAGAAAAAAAATCCCCAAACCCAACAATTTTTTACTTGTGAAGTGAAACAGCTACATGTCAGTTTTTATGAATGGTCCTGCTCTCTTCTCTATATTCTTTTGCAGTGTTTACAGAATGCTGTGCATGTTTGGTAGTACCAATACCATATGTATGTGGTAGGAGTGGTAACCAGTTTCTGGATTTGTAATGCACTATAAAGATATATTTTATAATTCTGTAACTGTATGGCAGTGTTATGCCAAAAAATTGTATAAACATAAAAAGCAATAGTTTATGTTGCTTACTGCTATATTTTAAATTGTTTGTAAAATGAAATACTTGGATTTCCTTTCAGGTATTATATTTTTAATAACAGCAGCTAAAACCTCTGAACTAATAAAGCTTCTTCATTTAGCAGCATTGTTTTAGCAACATGTACAGATATTGTGTAGCTCTAATAATGTGTAATTGCTGTTTGGTGCTTGTTTGTGTAGTCTGTAAATGTATTAACACTTAAAAGTAGGGCATTAAAGGCTCCGGTCCTCCTTTTTTGTTGTCAGTGCAAAACCACCGACGGGTAGCAGAAGAACAAGGGAAGGTTCAGAGTGAGCTTTGCTAAAAGTTCATTGTTTGGGTTTTCGATCTTAAGAAAAATGCGTAGTATGAGAACACTGTTAACATTAAAGGGTAAAATACAAATTATGATCATGCAGGCAGAAACCCTCTGGAGCAGTGCCAGCACCTGGCTACAGGTCTTTAGCTTAGCAGGGAAACGTTCAACCTGCTGGTTCTGTTTGTCCTGTGCTGAAGTTGTGGAGTGGAATGGCTTCATCTCCTTTTCCCCCCAAGTTTTCTAGTAAGCTGTTATGCGCATAGTGGGGCTGCAGGTTTATGTAGCTCTGTAAAAGGGCCCAACCAGTTTCGATAGGGTTTCCTGCTCACACGTTTCTTCTAGGTGAGGAGAAGCAGGTGCTCCATACATGAAGGAGGGCTTCATGCATGGTCCATGTCTCAAATGGATCTTGGTGTTTACATGGCCATATTAACTTCCATGTTGTCAGGTCACCCAGGCGTGGGGTGGAAGTGGTAAGCAATAGCGTGATGTCTGTGTTGGTTTCCCCAGGCAGTTCAGTTACAGCTCCCTGAGGCACTGCAGTGATTCATCTGCTTGTTGGCAAAGACTGGCTGCAAGGCAGTTACCCTCTTCTACCCTTGGTGTGTAAACTTTGCCATATCCTATATGGAGACACTTAGTTCCATTGCTGGCTGTTGTACCAGCAGCTCCAGACTTCAGGCATGTCTGCAGTAAAAAGATTGATCCTGTGTGAGCACAAGCCCTCATGTGTGCCAGAGCCACTCCTGTAGTTTTCTTGGGACTCATTACAAGTCCGTGGGCATAAACTGATATCCCAGATCTAGCTGGCCCTAGTTAAATTAAGACAAACCAGCTTTTGGAGGTGGTGAGGCAAGGGGATGATGGGCCCAGCACCCTGTGCCTTGCCTGCTGCTTCCCCCCCAGCCAAAGAGGCAGGCATCCACTTAGGAACACAGTTACACACTGTCTATCTGACTTTGGGTCAGCAGGTGAGCCAACTGCTCTGTCCCCACCTCTGCAAAACTGTGATGGTTGGATAGAAATGCGCACGTATTTGCCAGGGCATGTATTCCCCTACTTTGCTTTATTTTGGGGATACCATCGAGGAAATTTTCAGCTGCTGTGGTAATGGGGGGTATGTAGAGCACTGTTGGGAAGAGCACTGAGATGACAAGGAGAGCTGGGAAGCGCTTTTGTTATGCATCGAGCAGCAGGGGAGACAGCTGAAATAAATCTAAACTACCTCTGTTGTTCAGGGAGTTAAACTGCAAGGGCCTTTTTTGATTTTGTTGTTTCTCTGAAATATTTTTCTAACAGAGCTGTACCATAAAATTGGGATGGGAATATTTTATTTTGATACATGTGGATGATCTCAAGCAAGGCCTAAAATGTTTGTAACGATCACGTTAATTGCAAAAATGTGATTTAGCTGACAAAACCTGGGAACGCTCTTCTAAAAATTACAATTTAATGGATTTGTTTTGCTTTATTTGCCTGGGCTGTGTAATAAACTGGAAGACAAAATACTAAATATCTTCACTCCCTAGGGTCAAGCAGGCTAGCTATTATCACTTCAGTGTTAAATCAGTAAGTGTGACTGGAGCATATCTGCAGTTTAAAAACAGCCCTCTATAGAAGCAGCAAAAGTATCTACCAAAGTATCTTGTGACTAAATAAAGATATATATTGACACTGCTTAAGGGTTAGCTTCACGTATCTTCTGAGGTGTATTACATAGTAAACAAAACTCTGGTATGAAATTATTGGCTCATTTGTACCCAATATGAAAGGTGAACTTCAGCTCCATGATGCTTGTTCTAAAAAGCAGGGCTCTCTTTGTCAGGGGCAGGAAGAGCAGATGTTTAGAAGCACCAGAGTCCCCAGTTTTGTCCCCATCTCTGAAGTCTGTCAG
>JASSUY010016599.1:0-15139 GCA_032466535.1 Forpus xanthops | reverse complement strand
CGCTAACCCAGGAAGCTGGGAAACAGTAGCAGAAAAAAAAAAGCAACAAAAAAAGGAGGAAGAGGACAATTAAAAGCAAGGGGCTTCCTCCTAAATCTGTTGTTCCTGCCCAGAACAACTTTGCTGTCCTGCAGGGGGCTGATGAGGAACCACACCATGAACAACCGGCTGATGCACTGGTAAAGAAGATTGCTACTGGTGCTGCCAGGAAAAAGCAGTGGGCCGTAGTAGGAGGGGACTCTAGTCTGAAAGGAACAGAGGTACCCATCTGGTGGCCTGACCCAGACTCAAGGGAGGTGTGTTGCCTGCCAGGGCCTCAGATCAGGGCTGTTGCAGAGAATCTGCCTGCTTTAGTCAGTACCACTGAGTGTTGCCCACTTCTAGTGATCCATGTGGGGGCTACTGATATAGATAGCAGTAGCCCGGAGAACATTAAAGAAGGACTACAGAGCACTGGGAGAGGTGGTTAGGGGATCTGGAGCTCAGATTGTCTTTTCATCAATTCTCCAGGATAGAGGGCAGGACCTTAAAAAAGCTAGGAGGATTGGCCAGGTTAATAAATGGTTGGAAGGGTGGTGCTGTAGTGAGGGGTTTGGGTACCTTGAACACAGGACTCAATTTAGTAGGTCAGTTCTACTGGGGGCTGGTGGAGCTGCTCTGACAAATAAAGGAAGAGTGGCTTTGGTAGGAGGCTTGCCAGACTGGTCAAAGATGCTTTAAACTAGATGTGTTGGGGAGGGGGGCATCGTTCCAACCCAACACACCCCGTCACTTGCCAGCACCTATAGTAAACGTTCAGAGATTGCCATCTAAGAGAGATTGCCATTACTGATCCAGAAGCTGAGGGAATCTATTCCGTTCATTTTACAAATCAGAGCTGATCAGGTCCTAGATTTTTTGGGGTTATTTGGTTTTGGATTTGTTTTTCTTGTTTGTTTGTTTTGGGTTGTTGGTTTTGTTTGGGGTTCTTTTCTCTAAGATCCAGTGCCTAAAACATAAACTGCATTTGATTGTTTTAAGGTAGTTCTCTACAGTGAATCCATGACGCTTTCAATGCACAGTGTCTTTAACACTGATTCCATACATGTCTACATGAGTAGGCTTAAGCAGTTGCAAAACCCATGACAGAGCTGGAGGCAAATGACTAGGCTGTGATGTAAGCCCTGGCCAATGCTGTGCAGACTGAACAGGCTCTGGAAAACTGAACATGACATGGGAAATGGTAGAATGTACAAAGTTGTGAGCATCTGACAGAAGTTACGACAGTACCACGGGGAATAGCTGGATGTAGCAAGTGATTAAGACAGAATGTATGAGAAATAGCCAAAGTCCATAGGTGATTGGACTGGTTCATTAGAGACCTTTAAGGGTGCAGAGTCTTGCATAGGCCAACAGTATTCACATAACCTTATAAATAGCACCGTATAAGATAGTTTTGTGATAATGTCATTCATTTTGCCTTCATGTAGCGAATGCCAGAAAGTCTCAGTCCATCTCGGGCCTTACCAGTACCACGTGGAGCATTTATTCATAGTGCTTTAGTTTGAATCAGAAGCATGGTTTAAGGGAGATCCTCCTGATATTTCCCAAAGACTGGGCCATTACTTAACAGTGAGTAAAGATCATGGGAAACAAACAGACTCCTCTTCCAGGTAACTAAACTGGAGCTGAGCTCCAGTGGGGGCTCTCTGACTTCATATGATTACTCTGTGCAACTATGCTACAACTAGCAGAGGCAAAACCCACTGAAGTGCAAGAGAAAGGGATAGTCCTGTCATCCTGAATTTAAGTAGTGTGGATGTCAGCTTTGCAGCACTGATTTTGGGAGCTTTCTGGTGTTTTTTAAAAGACTTTTTAAAGAGCAATGTGGAGGAAACTTTGAGCAATTACTAGGATATCACTTTACAACTATTAAAACTTAATTCTGTTGGAATACTTCATGCCAGATTATTCCAGAGGGTACAATCATATGTTTTGGTTTCTTTTCCTGAAAAACTGAAAAGCATTGTAACATCTCATGTGAGAGTGTTATTTCATGTTCTGGTTCTGTGGACATTTTGGTGAGATTTGAAGTGGTAAGATAAAATGACAAAGATACTTAAAGTGTAGAGATAAAGATATTTTACCTTCTATCCTGCTTATTTTAATTTTTACTTTTTAGTTGAAAACAATTATCTCCATTTTCAACTTTTAAAAATAAAATCATGGGTGATAATATTTATTGAGTTACGATTTTATTATCATCTGCAGAATGTTGACTTAAGGATGAAAAGTCCTCAGGGCTGGATCTTCTATTGTAAATAAGAACTGGATGCGTATTGTTTGAAGCATAGCATCGTGCAGATACTTTTGGTTTCAAGCAGTCATGTAAATGAGGCAAGGCTAAAACAAGTGAATTTAATGGAGAAAAAAGCAAACAAGAATTGCAATCTATTGTTACAATTTTTATATCTTAGATATAAAAAATCTAAAGGTTCATAAAGTATTTTAGTATATTCAGAAAGCTATGACTTCTTAGCCAATTTTAAACAAATTAGTTTACTTTTTCTGTGATTAGAGAGTAGATTTAGATATTAGGAAGAAATACCGTACTCTGAGGGTGGTGAGCCATGGGCACAAGTTCCCCAGAGAAGCTGTGGCTGCCCCAACCCTGGAAGCGTTCAAGGCCAGATTGGACACGACTTGGAGTAACTGGGTCTAGTGGAAGGTATACCTGCCTGTGGCAGCAGAGCTGGACCTAGATAATTTTTAAGGTCTCTTCCAGTCCAAACTATTCTATGATTCTATGATTATGTTTTATATCTATAAAAAGCAGATATATATACATATTTTCTTCAAAATTAGTTCTGGAGCTTTTAACTCATCATTTCTTCAGCATTACTTACTGCTGTCTTCTGTAATAATGACAAAATTTTTCACAGCCAATGCTATTCACATGATCACTGTTTTATATCTTTGCTTTTTATGTAGAGGTAGCTACTACGAATATGTGTTATGATTTGCATTCACTATCTCAAAGCCTTGTATAAAAAAGGGGATTGACGTTTTAAAACATTACTTTAACATAAAGTAGGATTTTTAGGCTTATTTTATAGCTGGAAAACTGGGACTCACAGATTGCCAAGATAAATCTACGTAAGGTGAATCTTAACTAGTGTACACTAGATTGTGTAGGTACCATATATCAGAACTGGAACAACTCAGACCTTACATCTCAAATAGTACTACCAAGGCATACTTTATTTTTGCGATACTAAAATGTGCAGCCTTCAGGTAGTCGTTAAGTATCTTATAGGCTTTAATAAACAATAGCATTTTTTAAAGTGCTCCAAAATGTTAAATGAGTCTTTCCTTTTTATTGTGAACGACTAAGATTCAGAAAGATTTGTGCAAATTTTCCATTATAGACTTGATATTTCAGCACTTGCTTCTGGAGTATTTAGTATGTTTTTACTGTGTTGATTAAAATCTGTTATAGATGATAATTATGCTGATTTTATCATTCAAACACTCAAAATTGATTTTTAAATCTCTAAGTGGCTTGTACTAGACTTTTATTCCTTGAAGGGTTTAGAAGTCTGCTGTATTATGTCCTTTTGTCATGTTCTCTGTAAATGCTAAATCAATGCAAAATTAGTGGATTTGCAGTTCTAAAAAAAACCCCACACATTTCTTTTGTAGGAGGAAGAACTAAGGAAAAGTGGAGAAGCCAAATATGCGCACTTGAGTGATGAGCTTCACGTATTAATTGAAGTGTTTGCTCCACCTGGAGAGGCGTATTCTCGTATGAGTCATGCCTTGGAAGAAATAAAAAAGTTCCTCGTTCCTGTAAGTAGCTTGTAGCATCCTTCTATGGCTGGTTATGGTTTTGCTGCATTGAATTTCTGCCTTCTTTAAGCACTTTAGCTAAAGGGGAAGAGCAAAAAAACAACATTCTGCTGAACATTCATTCTTTCCTCTCAGGGAGATCCCACACAGGCCATTAATTGTCACAGTTGAGCAGTTGATCCGCTGATATATTTTCTAGATAGTTTATTATATCAATTTGTCTTTATCTTTTTTTCTCTTTTTCTGCTTTCCTTTCTTAGTTTTGGAAGGGAAGGGTGATTTAATTTGTTTTTTCTGGTTGCAAACATTAGTCAGTATGTGAGTACACTTTTGAGATTTTTGAACATCGAAGTCTGTAAAAAACATTTTTTTATATCTAATGATTTATCTGAATATCTTGCTAATGAAGTTAATTTATCTATTGTGGAGCAAACAGCATGAGTAAAACGTTCCTCAGGTGATTCTGTTCAGACAGGTTGTCATGACTCAGACCACGTTCATCAACTAGGAGAGCACAGAAACACATTCTAAAGCTGGGAACCTTTCCGCTTTCATTTATAGCCTTGGGTGGCATGGTTTAGTGGAAAGTGTCCCTTCCCATAGCAGGGGGGTTGGAACTAGATGATCTTAAGGTCCTTTCCAACCCTAACTATTCTATGATTCAATGTTTCTGTACTACATAAATACTTAGGTTTTGTCTTGTTGATTTACCATCAAACTCACTGAAATTTATTTTCTCCACATTTATACAATATTCCATGACATTATCGTGCTTAGTGTTTATCCTAGAATTTAAGCATATTCATACTAAATACTAAGTTATTTTGTGTAGTACTAGAGTTGCATGAGTTACTGTCTGAGGTCTGTCCTATTTAGCACTCGAAAAAGGTTCAGAACTTGAATCCCTTAAAAAAAAAATATAACGGACACTTGTTTCTATTTGTGATAAAAGATCAAGTGCATTAATTGCTCATGAATCTCAATAATAATGAAAAGATTCAGTAAATGTCAAGATAAGAGAGGTGAGGCATACGCACATTTTCATGGCAGAACTCAGATGTTTTATTTGGTGGGGGCTTCTTGGCTGGGGAAAAAGAGAATAAGTTACAAGTACAGTATTTAAGTACTGTTATATTTTAAATGTTCACATTTTTTAGAGCAGCTAAACACTTTTTTAAGGATAAAAAAAATAAGTAACTTAAAATTGTTAAAAAACAGCTGGATGTTTTTTTTTTTTTTTTTTTTTTTTGTGATTTTTGACTCTGTTCTGCATATACAATATGAGGAACAAATTAGGGCAGTGTTGCAGTGCTGGCTACATAACATGAAATCCCATTTGGCTGCAAGTTAATGGTGAAAATCTGCCAAGTCATAACACTGAAAGAAAATTTATAGCTAAGTAACATATTCTTGAGAAGTCTGAAGTGTCATAGCTAAAAATGGTAACAGGGCTAATTACAGAGATTCTCGGTCTCTGTCCTTTTGATAGCCCCATTTCCAGTTGTTTGTGACTTTGCCAAATTTTAATTTGCTTGTGTAAGAGGCTCCTGCTTAAAGTTGTCTTTGTACATCCTCTTCATTCCGAAAGACAGGTCCTGCATTACAGCTGATGCAGGGGTGATGTTACCTGTTCTCTGCCCCCTGGATTTTTAATACTATTATTTACTCTGTCTAGTACTGAGAAAATCTATTCTGGGTGAATAAGAGAGAGAGAGCAGTATGTGATGAGAGTGGTGTTAAAATTTGCAGCATGATGCTGTTATAAAGCATTCAGCATCTGTGCAAGCATATATTTTGTGTGACACATAACGTATTGACAAGTATTATATGTATTTTCCAGAACAAGTATAATAGCTGTACTGGAAGAAATATAAAAGAAACAGCTTCTTTGTTGCAAGATTTTGAACTTGGTTGACAGCAGTAATAATCACTACAAACAAGTAACAGTTTTAGTTTATGACTTGTTTGTTAATTTTATACCCTTGCTTCATTTCAGATTTACAACAATTTACAATTAACTGGCTGGTTGCAACATGTGTCAAGGGATTTACACTCAAAAAGCTTGCACTAGATAATTTCCTTTTTGTTCCCTATTTATAACATCTCTTGAAATTGTTCTGTGATGTTTTGTTGTTTGTAAGACCTAATTTATTGCAGCAGTGAATACTAGAATTGAATGACAGGCGTGAAAGCAGTAGAATCAAACAGTTTTATTTATAACAAAGCAAGGATACAATAAACCATTCAAATGAATTTTGACATTGCTTATGAATTTTATGAAGTTTAAGTGACATATTGCCCTTAGAAACAACACCAATTGTATCAGTAAGATGGAAGAATGCCTTTATACTTTATCTGTAAGTTTTAATGAAACTGAATTTGAAAATAAATGCCTAGAAAACTTAATAATGGAAGAAGAGAGAAATGTAGAATAGGCTGGAGGGGAAATAATCAAGAGTTTATTAACTGAAGGAAAGATTTAATTAACAATTACTTTTTATTTCAGTTCATTTACTTAGTTTTTACCTGCAGCCTTGCCCAAGAATAGTATAAAAAATTTTTACTAGTGAAGATTTCTCGTCCAAGTCAGAGGTGGAAACTAAGCGCCGCTATTTACATTAGCTGTTCCACATGTTAACATGTTTCAATGCTGCAGGCAACTTGGCCTCAGGTGGTGCACTAGTATGCCTCTAACAGGCGTATCTGTGAATAATTGAATCCCCAAATTTATTTTTGTTACTCTTAATGTGAAAATTTCAGTATAATCAAAATATGACAGATCAAAAGACCCATGATTAAGTAAATAAGACTAATACCTTGGAGTTTTGAAACATAACTGCGTGCTCAGTTGTAGTTTTTGGGAACCTGGCAAAAATAAAAACCAAAAATGTGCTCTCACAAGTCAGTATTTTAGGGTAAAGATAAAACTTGGAACTGATAATGTAATCCAGTAAGTTATCCAGTTAGCTACGTGTGAAGTACAAACAGTAGGGATGCTTAGGAGGAGGATGTGTGTTCTGCAGATTTATCTCTGTGGCCAGCACAGATTCAGTGAAATTCATAGGTATCTGACTGCCAAGTACTTCTGACTACAAACTGCCAAGGAGAGGTGAAGAACCTAATGCTAATGCTATGTCTCAGTGTCTCAGAATGGGATGCAGGGTCAGCAAACTAGAAGGGGAGATGTTTAAAAGGCTAATATGGAGGAGAAAGAGCTTAGAAGCTTTACAGACTGTTGATTTTAAAAAGTTCCTAGAATTAAATGCTACAAAACTTTCTTCACCATTAATGAGCAATGAAATGCTACATCATTCATATAAGAATTGATTATATCAGTCTGATTTGCATCTACACATAGAAACATTTTCTGAACAAGCTATGATTTCCACATAGCAAGGAGATATACCATCTTTAGGTGTTCTGTAATTCTTAATATATGCAAAGTGTTTTGCTGATAACCATTTTATCCCTTTAAGTGAAGCATTTTTATTTGACATGCTTAGCATCCCTTGGGACCAGGAGGGAAGCAGGTACTGATCACTCATTTTATGTGTGAGTGCTCTGTAGCAAGGAGCTATTATGTAGAGGACAAGTTGCAGCTGCAGTGACACAACCACTTTAAAAAGATTGTTTACAACTGTGCAGTCAGAAATTGAACCCATTACCACTTCAGGAGTTGCTTTTCAACTTATTTACATATATTTTCATAGCCACTTATATCTGCTTTAAATTGAGTCGTATTAGCACCACTCAAGGACTGGGAATAAACTCACAGTCATTTAATACAGTCCAATTGATGGACAATTGCTCATGATCATTTACCTGCATGCTTCAGTATTTTCTGAGGGTGTTTATCAGATTGCTTTATTAGGAACTAGTGTGATGAGGCAGCAGGTGAATGCAGGTTTTTACATTGCTGTTGTTGTGATTGCAGGCTACAATGTCTTCCGGGCTTTCTTCTACTCTCTTACTGAGTCATCAACTTTAATCATTTTATCTCACCTTGCTCCATGCTATTGATTAAAATAATTTTCTTACCAATCATTTAAGAATAAGTATTCTCACTGATTCAGCTTCCAGCATCATTTCTTCACTCTTGCTAACTAAAGGCTGATGATTACTGAGGAAAAGGAGCTTTTCAGTGAAATAAAAAGTTACTAATTTTATACAGGAAATTCTTCATACAAGAAATGTGTATGAAAAAGATTAGATTTCATGAGATTTGAAAACAAACCTTGATAGCAGTCGTTTCAGCTGGAGCAATTAAATAATCTTAAGAGTTTAATCCTTGGAATCTCCTTCCCTAACTAATGTTTCAAAAATAATTTTGCTTCAAACACGTATTTACTGTATGTATAGTAATTTATATTTAGTACAAACCAGAGTTACTAATGATCAGTTATGCCATGTTACACTGAGTATATTGTAGTATATACAGCACACAGTAATATTTTTTGTCAAAACAGTTTTGACTGGTTTAGAACAACTGTATGTAGGTATATGACATTTATTTTACACATATTTTATTAGCTGTGAATTTCTTCAGCGCTATGTAATGAAATCTCTATTTACGTAGCATTTCGCACTCTATGTTTTTGTAATCTTTTGTTTCTAAATATATTATTGGCAAAGGGTTCAGTCTTATTTGTCCCCTTTCAAATAACTTAAGTAGGCAAAATCATAGAATCATAGAATAGTTAGGGTTGGATCGTAGAAGTTTTTATTGTAAGAGACCTTAAAGATTATCTTAATTCCAACCCACCTGCTACAGACAGGAACACTTTCCACTAGACCTTCCATAAAGTCCTGTCCAATCTGGCCTTGAACATTTCCAAGGACAGGGCAGCCACAGCTTCTCTGAGCAACTGTGCCAGTGGCTCACTGCTCTCATAGTAAAGAACTTCTTTCTCATATCTAATCTAAATCTCCCCTGTTTCAGTTTAAAGCCATTCCCCCTTGTCCTGTCACTCAACGCCCTTGTAAGAAGTCCATCTCCAGCTTTCTTGTAGGCCCCTTTAGGTACTGGAAGGCTGCTATAAGCTCTCCCTGGAGCCTTGTCTTCTCCAAGCTAAACAGCCCCAACTCAGCCTCTCTCCATAGGAGAGCTGCCTCAGCCCTCTGATCATCTTCATGGCATTCCTCTGGACTCACTCCAACAGGTCCATGTCCTTCTAGTGTTGGGGGCCGCAGAGCTGGACACAGTACTGCAGGTGGGGTCTCATAAGAGCAGAGTAGAAGGGGACTATCCCCTCCCTCAACCTGCTGGTCACTGTCCCTTTGATGCAGCCCAGGATATGGTTGGCTTTCTGGGCTGCAAGTGCACACTGAAAGTGGCTCACGTTCTGTTTCTCATCAACCCCCAAGTCCTTCTCTGCAGGGGCTGCTCTGAATCTCTTCTCTGCCCAACCTGTAACTGTGCCTGGGATTGCCTCAACCCAGGTGTAGGACCTTGCATTTGGCATGGTTGAACTTCATGAACTTCATCAGCCCCGCCTCACAAGTGTGTCAGAGTTCCTGTAGATGGCACTCCTTCCCTCCAGCGTATCAACTGAATCACACAGCGTGGGGTCATCAGCAGACTTGCTGGGGGTGCACTCAGTCCTACTGTCCATGTCATGGGCAAAGGTGTTCAACAGCACTGATACCAACCCCTGAGGAGCACCACTCCAGATGGACATCAAGCCATTGATCGCTACTCTTTGGGAGTGACCATCCAGCCAATTCCTTACCTACCAATTGTCTCATCCGTCAAATTCATGGCTCTCCAATTTGGAAACAAGGATGTTGATCAGGACAGTGTAAAATGCCTTGCAAAAGTCCATGCAGATGACACTAGTTGCTCTTCCGTTATCTACCAACACCATAGCCCCATTGTAGAAGGCCACCCAATTTGTAAGGCATGATTTGCCCTTAGGTGAAACCATGTTGGTTGTTACCAGTAGTCCCCTTTTTGTCTGTGTGCCTTTAGCATAGGAGGATCTGCTCCATGAACTTGTTGGCCAATGATGGGAGACTGGCTGGCCTGTAGATATATGTATTTCCATAGATATGATGGTGAGCAGCAGCGTAGCTCTATCTCTAAAAGAGGCATCTTTTATCCCCAACAAACTAAACAACTTGTGCTTGCACATTCTGCAAGGATACTTGCAGTAATAAACAGTTGCTTCAGTAATTATGTAAAAATGGGTGAGATTATTTGAGCAGCTATTTCAGTTGTGCTGGGTTCCAGTTTTTGCACCTGGAAATATCTCTGGCAATTTCACATGCAAGTATTGATAATCAAGGAAGAAAAATCAGAAGTTCTGTCAAGGTCTAGAAGTCATAGCATTTTACCTCTTCACAGCATGTTTTCCTAAAGGTTGATTATCAAATTAAATTATTCTAAATATGTTCAAACGGAAGTGTTCTCCTGTCCCTGAAAGTGAAGGTTTAGGGTTGGAGAAGTACACTAAACCAGCCTTTTTAATTGAAGACTAAACTTCAGCATTTCTCAACTAACTGAAATTTATGTACTTGTTTTACTTACTTATGTATAGACTACTGTTTTTTTCTGCTGTGAAGACGTGAAATAGATACCCACAGAAAGAGCACATAATTCCTCAAATCTGTTTACATTTGTTTTGTGATGGGTGGGTCTCCTGTTGGCGTGCCTGACCAACAAGTATCTTTCACCTAAGCTTAGCTCTCTGGCTGCTTCATAGCCTCACATGTGCTTTAAGGGTTGATACTCCCGCTCTGAATGTATTAAGACCTTTTTATATATGCCAGCGACAGATTTAGTCTGTGAGAGCAATCCCTTGTTGATCTCCCTGTGACACACAAAGAAATCAATATAAAAGGCATAATCTTGGCTGCCAGAGCCACCCTTTATTTTGCCTTTCAGTTTAACCAGAGATATTAACCTGGTCAGGGATTTTACAATGACAATTAATCTGAGTGAACTACAGAGACATGGCTGTAGTTTAAATAAATATTTGCAACTTGCTTGGTGAGTCTGTATTCATCACATATTCTATAGGCTTGTCTTGCTGCTTCCTCTTGCTACAGTATAGGTTTTTCATCAGTGGGAGATCAGAAGCAATCATTTTTGTGTAGGTGATAATTCATGCAGATAAATTTAAATGATATAGTCTTGTTCCAGGTTTCTTAATAGCAGGTCTGTTACATGTAGCAAAAAGCTGGCTGTGGTGTTGCATATTAGACTGTACAAACCCCTTCATCTCAGAACCACCAGACCCTCCTACACATCTGACATTTAAGAGCTGGGTATGTGAGTACAGATCTGGCCAGTCATCTCATCGATAAAAGTTGGGCATTTGATCCAGTGAAGAGGCTGCAGCTTCATGGTCATAATGATGAAAAAAGAAACATGCGCGGGATGTTGTTATGTGTTTCCATCATATACAATAGTCTTCTTTTGAGCCAACAATATGAGGAAAGAAAATGACAATATTGGTGTTCTAAGACTGAAGGAGATGAGAGTTACTTAGTTTTGCTCTTTAAATGAACTAGTTTGCAGCTTAGCCAGGTTACTTTATATCTGTTTCATTTACTTAAATAAAATGACAGTGTGATTTTTGAGGTTTAATTCATTTTTGGAGGTAGACTGTAGTAAAAAAAAAAAAAAAAAAAAACCACACAAAAAAACAGCAAAAAACAGAAAACAATACTTCTTTTTGTGCCTTAATTCAAATTGAAAGGCAGTCTGCAAATAATACCCAGGCAGTGTGTTGGGATTTGTGGTTGGTTTTAGTTTCCTGTTTCTTTGTTTCCTTTTAAAAAGGGGAAGAGAGAAGGTTTTGGTGGCATTCTTAAACTTAATGTCTTGTGTTTTTTTTAATGTAGCACAGGTCAGTGTAACCAATTCTGAGGCCACCCTGTTATGCTCACTTAGGAAAGCGTGAAAGAAAAAGCACAAATACAGAGTAATCTCTCCTCTGTTGTGTTCTTTCAGGTTCCAGCAGTCAAAAATTGAACCGTTTCAAGGCTATGTCTACACCATCTTGCCTTATACCCTGTGGTAGATTTTTCTTCTCTTCCCTGTGCTTGTCAAGTACCTCTTTGAACCTTAGTTAAATATTTGGCCTCAGAAAAGCATCATGTGGCAATATGTTTCACGGTTCAGTTATGCACCGTGTGTAAAAATAAAACCAAAAACCTAGAAGTCCACTGTCCTGGGTTCAGCAGCAGCAGTCATTTTTCTCCTTCTTAGTATCTGGTGCAGTGCTGTGGTTTTGACTTTCGGCCTGGGAGCAGCGCTGATAACACTGATGTTTTTAGCTACTGCTTAACCCACAATATCCACTTCCTCTCATTTGTTTTAAAGCAGCTGCTTAGTGCTTTACGAGTGCCCTCATCTTCATGTATGGTTGAAAGAATAGCTAATCGCACACCAGTCCTCTCTCTTACGTTGCACTGGATTTGTTTCTTTCTAAGCCCCCCATCTTTTCTTGTACAGAAGCAGAGGTAGCTCTGATTATCTGTGTGGCATATTCTGGCTATCCTTTCCACATCTTTCTTTGTTTTCCTTAGCTTACTCCTGGTTTATTTGTTTTATCTGTTGGGATGGGACAGTCAGGACGGCACAGAGAAGCCCCATCTCCATAGTAAAGATGGAGTACACTAGTGAAATGGATCATTCTGTTCTTTTATGGTTTAGAGTGAGGCTTTTTCTAGAACTATAGTATTTCCCACCTGCACTGATTTGATGTTTTTCAAATGGCATTTGTAGAAAATCCAAGGCATCTTCCTGAATGATAATAAGAAGTTTAGAGCTGTTTACATTCAGTATTTTTATCAATACTTAAGTTTAAGTATTTTCATGTGTATTATTTTGCATTTATCAACACATTGTTTTTCTGACAGTTTTATTCTAATAATTGAATATAATGAGTTCCTTCAGCAATTTTCTGCAGAAACTTTTAGATTTCATTGCCCTGAATAACTTTAAATGAAATTTAAATGAAGTTCACAATTCAATTTTTTGTTTATGTAATTTATAAATATGATGAACAAAACAGATTTCTGGAATCACTCAGTAAGCTCTTCTCCTTCAGTAAACACAAAATTATAAACCAGCCCAACTATTCTTAATATTGTTTCTCCTATAAACAAAGAGAGAATTATTAATCAACAATGTGCTTTCTTGTGCTTCAACAGCTTCTGGTGTGGCTGATGAAAGTTTTGACTTCCATCCATGGATATCTTTAAAAATGGATGTCTCATTTGCTGTGCCATACTGTATAGCATAAATGCATTCGGAAATTATCTGTATAAGGGATGAAGTCATATTGGTCCACAGAACGGACTTCTATAAAACTAGTGACAAAAACCTAAATATATTCAGTGCGTGCAAACATGAGAAGGGTTCAGTAAGTGCAGAATATATAATTGTATATTCTCCTGAAGTTTTGGAAGAATTAAAATATCCTAGTGGCAAGGAATAATATGACAAAACTTCATTGGCGTGAGAGATTTTTAAAGGAAAAACAAGAACATCAACAGGAAAAGATTGTTATTTGACTTTGAAAACTGCTTTCTACAGAAGAACAATAAGTTTAATATATTTTTCATTCAGCCTTAGTGATAAAGGGCTTACAAGAACTTAGAAATAATCACCATATAAAAATCAGGAAAAGATGCATAAGATGGATTAATAGCAACCAAATTTATGAAGTAACAATTCCATATTTAATTGAATAGTTCTAAAGGAATATGTGACCAGCAATGCGATGATAATGCAAATGAGTTCAAGGAACATTAGAAATAAAAGGAATCCTGAAAAAGCTATAGACTTAAATCCCTGGAGATGGTAACCGTATCAATAACATTAATGACACAGAAAAAAGCAGAATATTTCCATACGTATCAGTTGTGCAGCTGGAAAAATACAGGATGGTGTACTTGCGTGTTGAAATGAGGCAACAGTAATGTTAGTTTAAAAAAAGAACTGTTTAGAAAAAGGTCAGGAAGCTTGATAAGAGGCTGTAGTATGCTGGTCTGAGAGCAGTTCTATGAGCAACAGAGCCAATTACAGCTGAAATGACTTCATGTCTTGTATTTGGAGTCTGGGAGTCAGGTAGGTGTTGTGTTCCCTGTCTGAAACTTTTATATATTCCAGAAATTCACACCTTCATTCGCACACCTTCATTCGTTTGTAATATTTTTTTTGTGGACCTTATGTGGGCGTTTGCTCTTCGGTAAGGGCATTACCAGTATCTTCCTCATCCTTCTGAATGAGCACTTTTATGAAACTGATAAGGACTGACTGTTTTAGGACTGCAGGACATCCATCAGTTATAGCTGGAGTTGGCCAGTTAGACAAAAGTTAATCGGGTTGCAAGCAGTAGAAAAGAAGTGTGACAAGTGAAACAGAATCTTGCAGTAGCAGCATGACTGTGTGTTGATTATGCTGTGACCAGCCTGCCACAAGTCCTTCACTGAATAATTGGGGAAAACTGCAACTTGCAAAACAATTGAGAAAGGAATCTAATCATGGCTTTAATGTTTTTTTAATGACTTAATAAAAATAAATTTGTTAACAAATCTGATTCTGTATTCAATGAGAAAGTTTGTTGATAAAATGAATTGTATTAGTTACACCTGATATTCCTGTATGATGTAAGTGACGGGTCAAAACTTTTTAATGAGAAAGTTTCCCTAAATAGGTCTATCTGTAGCAATTTTCTTAAGGAGCTGGTATGTGAAAATTCTTTGTCAAATCTCTATGGTGTATCATCGGATTTTGAAGATGGAGATTTGTGTCTTTATATTGGTTTATTTCAATGGGGTTATTCTTCTCTCAACACAACAGATTCCCTTGGGGTAAGATCTGTAGAAGGGGCACAGGTGGTGCAGTACTTAGACCCTATAGCAAAATCTGTAGCCATTAAGCAGGTGAAGAAACTTATGTGAGAGTAGCTCCTCAAAATGCATCCCCAGCCATCAGCCTGCTTATACTGACACACAAAAAATACTAAGAACTAGGCTGCATCTTATATCCTTCCTCCCTGCTAGTTATAGACACTTCACTTTGGAAACATCAAGATGAGAGACAAAGATAAAGTAAGAGTGAAGCTAGAGAAGGTTTTTAATAAGAGAAGAATCATCCTCTGGAGCTGCCTGTAGTCCATTGACTAAAAAGGGAAGCTGTTGCTGACTTAGATTAGAACAAAATGAAACTCTTATAGGTATATAAGATATTAAAAAAAGGAAAAGTCTCTATGAGACATAACTGTCATGGGTTCAGCAGCAGCAGTCATTTTTCTTTAAGCAGTAGCTGGTGAGCACTGTGTTTTGGATTTTTCGGCTT
>JASSUY010016598.1:0-38355 GCA_032466535.1 Forpus xanthops | reverse complement strand
TAGTGATTTATGTTATACCTTAGTTACTAAACTGTTCTTATCTCAACCTGTGGGAGTTGCATTCTTTTGATTCTTCTTCCCATTCCCTGGAACTGGGGAAGAAAGAGGGGGGAGTGAGTGAGCAGAACTGTTTAAGAGCCCCAAACCACAACAACTCCTCAACATTCTGCCGAATGAGAAGTGATCTTGATACTCAGCAGAGTGCAAATGAATCCCTGGCATGCATGGAACTTCAGGCTTTACTTAGTGCGGAGTGTCCACTATAGCTCCAGGATTACATACAATTAGACTGTATAGACCACATTCAGAGGGGATGTGGATGGGGTGAGGATTACCAGCTGGGAAATCAGATATCCAGTGAGGGGTGGAGAGTGGGGATGGGGCAGGAGGGAAAGCCAAGTGGAAATGCAAGAAAGCATCAGGTAAATTGCTATTGGGACGGATTTATTGTACACCCTCAGCTTCCTTGCATTAGCCATGTCCTGTGCTCCTACTGCAACATCTGAACCCTTTGCAGTCTTGTATGTCTTTCTTCCTTCACATCCCTGAAAGCAAGGAAAGTGGTATTGCCGTCTATTAACACTGGGCCAGTAAGACATGAATTAGGTGATGATGTTCAGGTAAGATGAACTTCACCTCCCATCTGCCTTCTGTGTGTGCCCTGTGTTTCAGAGACACTAAGCTTAGATGTTTCTTGGACATTAAAAATCGCATATGGTCCTCTATGTGTGTTCTGTCCTCTGGGTTCATACAGAGGGTCTGTGGCCCTCTTTATGTTAAGTTCAGACCAAGAACTGAAGCCAGGTGCCCATGCTGCTCTTCTAATCCTTGGAACATGCTCCCACCCGTAGCCCTTCCCTTCCAATGGCCTGAGATGTTCACATTATTGCCAGGTGTAGGAATAGTCTTAAACATATCAGTAATACAGAGTCACAATCTATTTGACATGCCATAGTGAGTACTTCTTACAATAAGAACTGAAGAATGACCTATTTGGTTCCTGTTGATGTTCCCTGCAGGCATCTGAGCCCATATCTACCCCTGCAACATGCAGGTATCAGAGAGATGCACAGGGGTGATGACTTGTGCTTCCTCAGGCTCAGGACATAGAGACTGGGTTTTGTGGGACAAATCACAGCAGCACTGAGCATAATTATTCTTACATATATCTTGAGGTTTAATAACTAAAGTTACTCAGGATGACATGACCTCTCCTCTTCTGCCCCCCGGGGTATTCTCCAGGGAAGTAGGTGTAGATGTGCTTTGTGAACACTTTGCATGGTCTCTGCTAGTACATAGCGGCCACCCTTAGTGGATCACTCCTGTCCTTGTTCCTTTGCATTTACCGTGCTTTCTGCCTATCCCAGTTTTGGAGCCAGATGGTCCTGCAATTTGTTGCTTCTTGCAGTTGGGCTCTGCCAGCCTGAGCAGACGAATTGGAGCATTCTTGCTTGGGGAGAGCAGGAAACCGTTTCTGCTAAAGCGTAGGAGCTATTGCAAACACATCAGCAAAGTCTAGCATGGAGGAGACCCTGCTGCCTTAGAAATGTATTTTTAGCCAATCTGATACTCAAACATGACCATAATTTACAGAGGAAATCATTTACCCTGCTCCAGGCAGGGCCTGGGCTTGGAAGGCTTCACGCAATTCCAACCATGAGCAAGGAGAAACTGGTTGAGGAAAAAACACATTTTTCACTGCATGAGCTGGAAAACCAACGTTCATTTTCTTCTTTATTTACTCCTCCATCAGCGCTGTTGGATGACCTACAGATGCCTCTTGGCATTGCTCTTGTGCTCTCCCACTCTCCTTGCTGAAACAAGACTGAAAGTTGGGGGGAAGGATGATATTTTTCTGCAGACCTGTTTAGCATGCTCATGTTAACCCATGTGTGCAGCAGCCCTGCCTAAGTATGTCCTGTCTGTTCTTGATCCCAGAGGACCAGTAGCCTTCATCCCTGTATGGATTAGCTAACTGGTCCTATGTTCAGGGCATGCCTTGGTACTGGGGAGTGCGAGTGCTTTTATACTGCCTATAGCAGAAAATACTCTCCTCTTTCTGCTCTTATCAGTCCTTATATCACAGATATTACACAGTCTCCAGCTCTTCTAGTTCCTAGGGCTCTGTGTAACATCTTAGTGGTTCTCCCAGTCTCTTCTTGGCCCTAAGAAGGGGTTCTGCCGCTCTCCAACATCCCACTTGCTGAAGGGTGGATCCAGGAAATACTGCACTAATCTTTTTGGCACTAAGGAGCCATTTTCCTTTCCGAACAAACCCAAAGAGACATTTGGTTTTATCCTCCCTGCATAATAAGCAGCAGACTGCATAGATGTGGGGCACTCAGGATGTATCCCACTGCACCACACCTGGCAAAGCAAATCTTTCCACAAGGTTTTCACCACCTGACCAGCTTCCTCCCTGCAGGAAATCCAGCCTCTTCTATTACCGGAGGTGATAGCTGGAGCTTTGTTTGCAGCTCCCCTTCCACAAGTGAAGCCAGTGCTGGCTAGTAAACACAGTACCACCAAACGTGAAAAGTGATACCCAGAGCTTGGAAGATAAAACTGTTCTTTTCTACTGACTTAGGTAAGAGCCATTGCCAAATCCTTGAGCTGTGAGCAAATAGCTCCTTATTACTGCAATTTCCTTTCCAGCACCACACTAAAGCCCCAGCTGGGACCGGGGTCAAGCTCCAAACCCACTCTGCAGACCATATAGATGCACTGCTTCCTACGGCACTCACTTTAAAGGCTGGTTTTATTGTTATTGTATTAGTATTGATTTGTATTGCATTGGTATTGAAGATATTGAAGCAGGGTCAGATACAACATGCTCAGGCTGGAGAAGAGAAGGCTGTGCAGAGATCTCAGAGCAGCCTTCCAGTATCTGAAGGGGTCCTGTAAGGATGCTGGGGAGGGACTCTTCATTAGGGACTGTAGTGATAAGACAAGGGGTAATGAGTTCAAACTTAAACAGGGGAAGTTTAGATTGGATATGAGGAAGAAATTCTTTACTGTAAGGGTGGTGAGGCACTGGAATGGGTTGCCCAGAGATGCTGTGAATGCTCCATAGCTGGCGGTGTTCAAGTCCAGGTTAGAGAAAGCCTTGGGTGACATGGTGTAGTGTGAGGCGTCTGTGCCCATGGCAGGGGGCTGGAACTGGATGACTTAAGGTCCTTTCCAACCCTAACTATTCTATGATTCTACAATTCTATAGGTAGAGACCTGACTGTTCAGGAAGTGTTTAGCTGCAAGAGTGTAGCATGTGAATGGAAACAAGGAGTCTGAAGATCACTACACTTGATCTGATCTGAAGTCCAGTTATCGCAGTATCCAGTCTCCAAATAAAGCTGAAACCAGTGGCTTCGAGAGCAGATAAACATATCTCTCATCCATGAGGATTATATTTATCTTATAGAAGTGCTGATTACTTAAAAATCTATAAATCTTGTCTTTTTAGATCTCTTTTCCCCTAACTGGCCCCATACAAGCCCCCTATCTCCCATTTAAAAGAAGGGCCCCAAGACTGAAGAATGTGAGAAATCTGAGCATTATATCAACCTCTATATCAACTTCATTATCTTGAGTTAAAAGAAAGAAGGCTGTAAGAGATAAAAGACTGATATTGATATTGGTAGGGCTGTACGAAACAAGAAAAGACTGGAAAAATCCTCTTTATGCAAGTAGACTCAGAGAGGGCAAGTTCATCTGGATGCTTTCATGAAGTATGTGATGGCATGCAGTTTTTTTAATATAAAACCTCATTTTCTTTCTTTTTAAAAGTCTTTTTCCAAGAACTACATTAGCTTGGAGCTGCTGGAGAATCCAGAGTGAGAGACAGATTCCTGGATCAAGTCTTTAGGAGCAAAGTGGCTGATTTCCTGAGCATAGGGGAAGACCTATTTCTGTAGAGAAAAAATCTTCAAGATACGAAAGACTGAAGAAAAACTCCTTGGAGGAGCTTCCAGAAGAGGATTTTTATCTTGCAGGTCTGCCAAAGGTCCAATGCTACCTAAAGGCCATGCCAACAACAGTTCACTCCCCTGGAATTTGCCTTGGGAAACAACTTTTATGATTAAAAGGAAAAGCTGTTAAATGGTCAGAAGTTTTGCTGACTGTTTCATGGATACTGGCATGTAACTGAGAGCATTAAGCTCTCCAGTGAGATGTTTTTGGGAGCTGTGGTGGTCCAAAACCAATTTGAAAAGAACTGACTTGCCTGTTCTATAAAAAAGGCAGGAGGTGAGGAAAGCTTCACTGAGCACAATGAAAGAGCTCGGGATTTATATGGAATAAAATAATAACCAGGTTCAACTGCCAAAGCCCTTAATGACCACTTTCCTTTCCCAAGATGGAAAAAAGAAGGACCAGCACCTTTTATTTTACCCTCACATTTCCAGGAATGACTTTGCTTTGTTTTTCACAGTAGGATTAGAAGAGGTAAGATTAAGATACCAAGATAAAGGTCATCCTCAAGTATATTTAGCCTGACTGGAAGTAGGAAATACCAGAAATCCCTCCAGAATCCCAGCTCTTCTTGGCCATTTCAAGAAACACAGATAAATCCCCCAACATCTGCTTACTTCATCAAAGGCAAACTGCAAACCATCTGCTGTTTGAAAAGGATACTCAATGAAGATTGCTCCTGCATTGGATGATGTTTCATGACATGCATCTTCTCCATGCAAGGCACCAAGGGCAATGAAAGGGACATCCCTAACTCCTTATCAGCACCAGCATGTGATAGAGCTGCCAAGGAAACCTCTGCCTCTGTTCCCCTTCAGAAGAGCTGTAATAAAGGTCAGGTCAAGGAATAACTTCCCTGCAAATAACATGAAGGGATCTGCTTTCTGAGCCCTGATGCTTACATGGTGTTTGCATTTTGAATCAAGGCACATGTGCCATGGGTTGTTGTTTTAAATGACTGCCAAGGTGTGTGATGCATGTTTGCATCCTGTGCTGCAGGAATGGGGAGGGTGGTTAGTTCTTATTTCTATTTCAATGCAAACAAATGGGCCATAATTTGAAAGGGCACCTGTGATGCTGCTATTGCCATGAGCCAAAAGATACTCAATTTTGTTACTAGAAGATAAACCACATTGAGATTGTTCCTTGTAATAGAAGTTCCCTGCACTCAGCGTCCTTTCTCCTCCTTTATTTCCAGCACTGCCCATGATTTTCAGCTTTCCATATGGAGCTGGCATTGCAGAGGGGAACACACGTGGATGCTAAGATGCATGTGCTGTGTAACAAGGATGGAAGCAGAATCCAGGTCTTCCTACCCAAAGTTCACACTCTTCTTCCAAGGTCATCATCACTCACACAAACAAAATGTACTTTAGGGGAAATGTAAGGGAGGCAAATCTGGAATGCAGGGTATTATCTGATTTGCAGGACACAAATCCATCTCTGGTTGAACTCTGCTTGGCACCAATAGGTTACTTCAGCAAAACACTGTTCTAGACCCTGCTTCATTTGTCATCTTTTAACACACTGCTCTAATCTGCTCAAGCAGCTTTTTCAGCCAAGGATATAAACATCTTGGCCTGTTTAGTCTTTTCTCTTGTGAGCTGCTGCCTTAGGAAAGGCCAGAGTTCCAGATGACGAAATACCTCATTTTCCGATAGCTGAAGAAGGAAGTGGTGGCTTAATGGAGAAGTCCTGCAAGCAGCAGAAAGCCATGAGGGGATGACAGACCTGCTGATCCAGGAAAACCATGTCTGTTTGCAGCTGAGCAACAATGCAGTTGCTTCAGCACTGGTTAAAAATACCTGTGGCCTGATTCTGCCTCAATTGAAGGAAGTCTGGCCTGGGTTAAGAAAGGCAGTTAAGAAAACATCATTTTGCAATGGTGCAGATGTTTGGTTTAGTGTCACTGGCAGCATAGGCTGGCCTGAAAGGCAGCAGAAATGAACTGCCATGGTAGGGGGTTGGGGTTTGATGACCTTAAGGTCCTTTCCAAACCAAACCATTTTGTGATTCTATGATTCTTTGTGTTTACTGGGCAGCTCAACACTCAGGGCTGGTATTTCCATCTTCTTTATTGCTGTAAACGGATTAAAGCATCTTCATTCAGCAACCCTGGCACAGAAGCAGATGAGCAGAACATCAGTTGGTGTCCTTAATACCTTAAATTACTGCAGCTACATCCACTTGCTGGTTACCTGTGGATCTGCTGGTATCTGCTCAGAAATGTGCTTTCTGCTTTGCTTGGACCATATCCAGTTCACTTGTGGTGCAGCGTGTAACCACACCATGGCAGCAAGGAGAGAGGAGCCACCCTCTCCATTTTCTTTAGCAAGAAGCCAGATCATTGCTTTTTTTTCCTTCATTTCCCTTGGTTTCCTAGTCTGGCTTTGCTCCCGAGGTTTGTGGAGGAGTGTTGGGTTTGCTCTGGTCTGTGGAGTTGACCTTTCCCTGGATGCTGTGTTCCTGTGGCATTGAGAGTCAGTGTTGGCATTGCTTCTGGCATCTCTGCTGGGAGAATGATGGGGCTGGTGAAGAAGTCGTTGCAAAACAGTGGTGAGAAGGGTGCTGAAGCTTGGTCTTTACATTTCATGGGGCTTACACGAAAGCCATTAGCACAGATCTCTGTGCCACAGATCCCTATACCACAGATGTTTAAGCTATGGCTCAGAGCTAAGAAGGGACCTGTCACAACAGACCAACAAGAAGAAGAGTGTGACGGTCTGCTATAGCCCAGCAAGTGAAGGTGGAGCAAAGGTAGAACACACTAAGACAAGGAATTGGTGGCAGTTTCCCCTCCACTTTTGCTCCCCAGTCAGTGAAACACTTTCTCTTCCTCCTGGCTCTGCTTAGTGTGCGATGAACATCAGCTATTCCTTTTTCTTCTCCTCCATTCCTTCTTTGAAGCCTGTTGGAGCCTGGAAGTCCACCAGAAAGGACCACAGCAACATGTAGGCACTGAACGGAAGCAGAGTTAACCCCTTTTTGCTACTAAGAGGTCATGGGTGGTCACAGCAGTGGAAGATATTAATCTAGTCCTTACCTGGAGGGAAGTCTATGGAAGTGTCAACGGGAAAAGTTCCTCTACTTCAGCATGGAGGGCCCAGGAAGCAGCTTCACAGCCACCCAGCACATCTCCTACCAGCTTCACATCAGCATCATGTCCAGCCTTGTAGAAGCCTGGATGGGAAAGGCTGTCTGCACTGCAGCCTCATCTGCAGAGAGATGTGGATGGCAGCTGCACATCAAAGAGGCTACTGGAGCTTCAGTCTCTCCTCCCAGCTCCTCTTGCTGGTCCTGTACTGTTTTTTGTTCAGATTATTATGAAAAGCAGTAATTTTGCTGGGTTATATTTTAAGAGTATTTTCTTCGCAAACTTGCATTTCTTTTGGTACCTGTTTTTAAGCCAGGAAAATATGTGGGTTTTGATTTGTGAATAATGACACATTCCTGGGAGCAATGCTAAAAAACAATAAAAAAATGATGCCTTTTCAGACCTCACATGGAAAATACTTGCTATTCTTCTGCTCAGAAACATAAACAAGTCTTGCTCAGGTTCTTTCTTTAGTGAAATTCAGATAAATCACAACTCAGAGGGAAATTCTTCAGCTCAGGATTGATCTCCAGTTGTCTGTTCATCCACCAGAGCATCTCTGCTCACTAGTATGTCTACTGGATCACAGACACAAGAGCCAGGAGGTTCACTTTCATTTCTCTGCCACAAGGAATAAAAGCAACCTTGCAACTGATTCCAACTGACGAAGGGTAAAAAGCTACACCAGGAGAAATGTTTCTTTTCATTGCTGCTTCCTTACAATGCTGCCTCCAGGACATGAGACAGACGTTGCACATGAACCCTCTCTGTCAGTGCTGGGCAGATTCAGCTCTGACGTGAGTGGGGAAGATGGAAGAGATTTTCTTTATGCTTTTTAATCTATGTTTTTTCCACCTCATCTCAGATGCCATCCCTCAGCAGCTTTGTGCTGCTTCACTGCCCTGTCCAGCATGAGCAGCTCTGCTGTAGCAGCAGCAGCTCAGCTGATGTTGTGGCATTTTCCCCCTCTCTGGTCCCAACATCCTAAATCTCAGCGTCTGCAGCTGATAACAACCATTTACACAAGGGCTTCTATTATCATAAAGATTTTATCATCCAATTTGGATGGGGCTTGGAGCAACCTGGTCTAGTGTGAGGTGTCCCTGCCCATGGAGGGGCTTGGAACTGGATGAACTTTAAGGTCCCTTCCAACCCAAACCATTTTATGATTCTATAAAATGGGGTTTCAAGTTAGACCTCACATATATTATAGCACTGGATATTACCAAGTGATAAATTCACTTGCCCAGTAAATTTTAAACACCTTAAATAATTGCTCAGACAGCTTTTCCAAGGGTCCTTATCCAGCTCTGATCTCTCACTCACTGTCTGGGTGGGCTCACATTAAATGCTGGCCCCACTTCAATCTGTAACCACAGATATGCTGAGAACATTGTGTTTTATTGCTCTGCTCGTAGCAAAGTAGGCAGGGAGGGAAAGGAGGAGGAGGTCCTGCACAGCTGAAACCTGTGCTGGTCTCTTGCTTATTTGGCCTTATCTGTAGATAAGAACCACAAAGGTAAGATATAAACCCTCCAGGTCCAACATCATGTGTGGACCTCCTGTGACATTGACACTCACTCAACACTTGTAAAGATTATAGGAATCCATGATAATAGACATCTGTGCAAGAAATATATACGTGTAGGATCTCATCCTTCTCACTGTGGAGTCCATGACTCAGGAGATGAGGGCATTTTTTGAGTTGTCCTCCCATCCACCCAGCTTCTACATCAAGTTTGAATAAAAGAATTCATGTGATTTTACCAAATCAGCCCAAATTTACGTACAGTCTGGTCGCAGGACCAGGTTAACCACATCTCTGAAGTTAAAACAGATACAGCAGCTACACCTGATAAATGACAGTAGCACTGATGATGATGCTTTCTTAGTAGGCCTGAAGTCTTCTTTTTTTTAGGGAATACCTGTTGTCCCCTCACCCCAATGCACATCTAGGAGCAGGAGATGCACAAGACTCCTGAAAACAAGTCTGGGCAGGGAGGAGTAAGAAGAGCAGGAGTTTCTCACCAAAACAGGCTCATAATGGCAAAGAACTGATACTGCTGGATACCCTTTGAGCAGATGTTGTGGGAACTTTCTATGATTTTAAAAGCCAGAGCTACCAAACTGCTCAGCCTGGCTGTGATTCATAGCCAAAACTTTACAGAGGTTTTATAGCCCATCATTTCATGTTAGTGAAAAGAGAATTAAGTTCTTTAAAGGGGAAAATGGACGAATTCCTCTTCACTCATGCTGTAAGAATATGTCTCTGCAGTGTATGGATTGCAGGAAAGATCAAATACAACACGTACCCATAGTCACCATTTTTGCAAGGGAGGAGGTAAAAGTCATTTTTAATTGCATTAATTAGCAGCAAAAGCCTGTCCCATTGAACCAATGTGTTAACAAACTGAAACAAACCCCAAGACAATAGGCCGTAACAGATATGCAATGAGCCCCAGGACTGTTATCACAGATATATCTCACTTTCATTTGCCATGATCTGAATGTCATCACATTGTCATCCCCACTCAGGCCAGCATAGAAAAGACAGGTTTAAATTTGCACCACAGAGTGGATGCAAGCTCTGTGTGTCACTTATACCTGGCAAGGGTTCATTCTCCAAGACTGGCAAATCCAGCTTCTTCTGTGGCTCCTGCTCTTCATCTTCTTTTTCTTCCTTTTATGTTGCATTTCCCAAGAGAAAGCAGAAACAAAGGAGAGAAAATGCAAATCATGGAACTGCTGTCAAAAAGAGGCAGAAAACTTCAAATGGCACTAATACCAAATAGAAACATGAATTACATCAAAACCTGCTTTCATCAGTCTTGTAATTGATGCCTAGCATGAAAACAAGCCTCCTAACAGCCCTGTGTCAGATATCACTTCCACATAATGCTGCTAATACAGATGTGAAGCTCAGAAATCATATGAAACCTCACAAAATTCACCCAGCATCTGAATGCTAAAGCTGGATAGAGATGAAAATCCAAGATGTAACCTTGACACTAAAACCCAGTGTTGCCTGTCTCATTGCTGAAGGCATTAAACGCCTCTGTCCATTTTAGAAGAGAAATGATTTTTTAGTAGAATTATTCAACTTTTCCTCATTAAAAGACTGACTCCACTCATTGGAAAATCCCATTGATGTCAAATGCAGAACAAAGTGAAAGGCAGAACTTGTTTTTCTTCTGAGATTTTGTCCCTTGGGAAGCGAATGCCTACAGCTTTCAGAGGAAAAATCTGTTCACATTGCAACTCGCCATCTCCCAAAGCTTGGTGTAGAGAAGCAGCACAGTATTTTCTGTAAATGGGTTGATATAAGTAATGGTGTAACTTGATATTGTAATTTTGTCCAACTTATCAGGATGTACAAAAATACCATCAGCAGAGCTTTCTCAGCAGCAGTGGCAAAAAGGATATAGCACGGATCATGAACCACATCAACATGTTTTGCTTAATACAGCATGGATCTGTGGACCAGGCTTCATCTCTTCCTGCTCACATGCTTCCATCTCTCCATGCCTGTTTTCCAGACACAATCACAAAATTGAACCACCCTTCTGCAGGCTCTGTACTGTGCATACAACTCTGCTGGGATAGCCAGTGCTGAGCTGGACTTCGAAATAAAATCATAGAATCACAGAACGGTTTGGGTTGTAAGGGACCTTAAAATCATCTAGTTCCAACCCCCCTGCCATGGGCAGGGACACCTTACACTAAACCATGCCACCCAAGGCTCTGACCAACCTGGTTTTAAACACCACCAGGAATGGAGCGCTCACCACTTCTTTGGACAACCTGTTCCAGTGCCTCACCACCCTCACAGTAAAGAACTTCTACCTTATTTCTAACCTGAACTTCCTCTGTGTTATCACTACAGTTCCTCATGAGGAGTCCCTCCCCAGCATCCCTATGGGCCCCCTTCAGACACTGGAAGGCTGCTATGAGGTCTCCATGCAGCCTTCTCTTCTCCAGGCTGAACAGCCCCAACTTTCTCAGCCTGTCTTCATACAGGAGGTGCTCCAGTCCTCCGATCATCCTTGTGGCCCTCCTCTGGACTTGTTCCAACAGCTCCATGCCCTTCTTATGCTGAGGTCACCAGAACTGTACACAATACTCCAAGTGGGGACTCACAAGAGCACATGAGTGTGAGCGATGCATCCTGGAGGACTCAGTGCTGGCAATGGCAATATGCCCATGAGAGGGAGGAGCTGCCAGTGCATAAGGCACAGCGGAGATCATATTCATCTTGCAGAGTAGAATTTCCAGATTAAATATAAGAGGGAAGCTCAGAGAGGTCAGGGGCTGAGATTGACTTTCAGAACAATGCCTTTGACATCCAAAGAGGGAGGACAGGCTTATTAAAAATGCAGTGCAGATTGCAAATCTGTCACACACCCAAGCCACCACGTGGATGGATGAGGTGGTTATGTAGAACCTGCTGACAACAACAGTCTCTCGAGTGACAGGTCACTGAATAGTTTGCTGCTATTCAGCAGTGTTTTGATTGCAACTACACAATGCAACTGTGGGGAGGGCAAGGAGTGAACGCTCATGTCTGCTTGAGGTTTATTTATAATTGTGCAGGGGCAAAATATGACCATGAATGAGAATTAAGCCCTGCATTTGCTTAGAAAGACCAGTTTAGTGAATAAGGAAGGGAGAGAAACAAGGTGAGGAATGGTGGGGATGGAGGGGAGGAGATGGCAACGGCATTGATGGAGAGGAGGAGCAGGCAGTGCCCTGGAACATACAGGGTGAAAACTCCACTAGCTTCTTCTTGCCTTCCACTGCTATGTCTGCTCTGGAGCACGCTGGGTTTCACATTCTGTACCATTCCTTGGCCACAGTGACTTTCATAGGCCAAAGCTGATGGCGTCTGCCACAGGGGTAAATGACAGGCAGGGAGCCACAGACAAAGGTCTTGTATGTACCCCACTGTTTCATTCTCCCTCCTCTTTCATTCCTAAGCAACTGCCTGAAAGTTGCCTCATCACCTTGTTGACAACACCATTAACTTGCTGTAATCTGAACCTTCCCCATAGAAAGATCCTCAATGGAAAATTTGCCTTGTTTGGTGAAAATGGAAAAAACAACAGTATTCATCACACATTGGAGGCAGAAGTTGTGGAAATGTTGCCAAGATGCTTCATGGGCATTTAGTTTAGGTTTGAGATTATAGATGAGTGGGATATGCTGCAAGTGCTCCACTCTCATCTTAAAAGTGAAGCTTCATCTCCAAAACCATCTCCCTTTTTTCAGGAAGTGGAAATTTCAGGCAATGAAACAACAGAGGCGATAGAGGCCAGATATCCAGGGAGGTAAAGATCAGGATGCAGTGGGGACCTGAGAGAAGGGAATTAAAATCCATGAGGTTTTACTGCAGTACACCAAATTTTTCTGTAAGGGAGGCATTTATTGTAGTTGAAAGAAGTGACATAAAAGCTGCAAGTAGATGGATCATCAAATCATTCAAATAAATGTGGCTTACTACTAAGCAGGGCAATCCCCTTCTCCTGGCAATGTTTAATCA
Organism: Forpus xanthops; assembly: GCA_032466535.1. Classification (NCBI taxonomy): domain Eukaryota; kingdom Metazoa; phylum Chordata; class Aves; order Psittaciformes; family Psittacidae; genus Forpus; species Forpus xanthops. The sequence goes on along the minus strand of JASSUY010016598.1, from coordinate 25,759 downwards.
GACTTCAGTATCTCAGACTGATGGAGTGTTTCCTTTTTATCAGGGAACTGAAGAACATTTCCATTTTATCTACTTACAAGAAGACTGGAAAAGATTCAGAGAAGAGCAATGGGAAAACTTTGCCCCTCTCCTTATTTTATGTGGCTGCTTCATGTCATTTTTGTTCTATCATCAGTGGGATCTTAATGTCAGCTACCAAACCCCTTCTGAGAGAAAGGAGGATGCTCACATGCCCCAGTGCTTACATCAAGTGAACGTTTAGCCTGGCTCAGGTTCCAGATAAACTTTTCCATTGGAGCAATGGAGGCTGCAAGCACCAAGTCCTGTCTCACCTCACAGAGGATCACACCCAAAACAGGGGTCATGCTCCCAACCCAAATGGATTGGAAAACAAAGAGGGACAAGCAGTACATATGCAGTCCTCCCTGCTAGGAGAGGGCTGATAAGGAAGGGACGGCATGGTTAGTGACATGCCAAGGGGATGAAATAATGTCTTGAATGAAATTACAGTGATAGAAAAGAGCCATATTTATGGGTGTACAGGGCAAGTATCATTTCATACATATTTCAGCACTTCCAAGATAAAAAGAAAACTTTTTCTTACAGGCCTTCTGGGATAGATAAGAGGATTTATAATAGCTACATTTCTGGCCCATAATCCTTAGAAATGCGTGTATTTGCTTTGCATGCCAAATATAACATAGAGACGAGCTACATGATCAGCTTTTCCATTGTGTCATTTGGGCTGTAATAACTACAGCTGATCTGTCTGTGTTTCTGCTCAGCCCAGCACAATGTGCAGCTGTACCATCCTGCAGAGAAATTATCATACAGCTGAGGGCAGACCATGGCTCTGGCAGTGATGTGCACATCTATCATGCCAAGATGTGACTTCTCCTCTCCTAACCCATCTCCTCAGTAAGTCACTTCTGGTTTCCCATCACGACAACTGATTTAAATTCAGTGGCACTCCTGTTATATGAGAGTTATTTGGGGATCCATCCAACAGGCAATCATCATCTCCTGCAGCACATCTGCACCTTGTTGAAAATGTGGGCAGAGCTTTGACACAGCTTAGAGCCCTGGGAAGCAGAGCCCTCTGTTCCCCATGAGCTGGCCCCACAGGAGAGACTGGAAGTGCTTTGACTGGGGAAGAAGCATTTTCAACTGCCTCTTATAACCATGGGTTAAATCCAAGCCTGAGGTTAAGGGACACCTTCTCACTACAGACCCAGGTTCATGCCTGGACAGAGGCTTCCTTTACTTTGGCTATCACTAGTTTATTTGAGACTTAGCTTAGAGTATATTAGCATGAGTGTATAGGTTTGCAGCATGGAGATGTAAGAGGCTATAGAGTAAATAATCCTTCCCTCAGCTTTTCTGCTCCAGACCTGCTAGAACCCATGCAATGGTACAGCAGGGCAGCTGTAAGGATGTGGTGATAGATGAGTTACCAAACATGGAGCTCCAAAAATCACAGTATCACAAAACCTTCCTAATTTACCACTCCAAGTCCATGTCAAGGGGAAGCAGACATGAGATGAAGACTAAGTCTCTGCCACAGACTTCCAGCTTCAATCACCACCTCTTTCTGAGGTGCTACAAGCAGGCCACAGTGTTTCCTCCTTGGCAGAAGCTCTACCTTTATGTCTCTCTGACACAGACTGTGTCTCCTTAGTCCCTCGTACAAAGCAAAACCCACCAAGTCTCCAGGGATGAAAGTAAAGCTGTGGGATCCCATAAAAGCCATTGGTAACGGGATGGAGGATGGGTGTTCACACACACGATGTCTGTGAATCTTTAAGCTGCCCACCAGGCCAGCAGTGAGCACTTGATCTGACAGATGGTTCCCTTCATCCCGAACAAACCACGGGGGATATCACACTCACACTTCCCAGCTTCCTCTCCCAGGCTCTCCTAAACCCCAGCAAAGAATCTCACTGCCCTTTCACACAAACTCCTGCAGATCAGCAACTGCACTCGAAAATCTGCATCCTCCTCTGAGAACTGCCTGTGTGAAAGGACTTTCTGGCTTGTCCTGGTCATAGCCCTGACACAGACACAAGCTCCCAGTATCCCCTTCCTGCACAATCTTCTTGAAGTGGCAGGAAGATACCACTGTGAAGGTCACTTTGGATCCCATGTTTACCATGATCATCACCAAACTAAGCTCCAAATAGTTTAGAATGGTATCTGAACTGCTCATGCTAATTTGAAATTGCCCAGAATGACTACAGGATGGGTGATAAAGCCAAACTGGTCTCCCTAATCCAGAATCCAGGGGGTGATGCATAGCACCATCCATTTACATTGGCTCCACACTGTCTGAATAGCTCTCCACAAAGAAAGGATAAAGAGATGGGTAGGAAACCTATCTAACCACATCTGCCTGTCTGGATTTGTTGCCTCATTCAGCGTGCACTAGGAGCCCAGAAAGCAAACTATATCCTGGGTGCATCAAAAGGAGCCTTACCAGCAGGTCAAGGGAGGTGATCCTACCCATCTACTCTGCTCTCATGAGACCTCACTTGGAGTAGTATATGCAGTTCTGATGTCCTCAACATAAAAAGGACATGGAAATGTTGGAACAAGTCCAGAGGAAGGCCACAAGGATGGTCAGCGGACTGCAGCACCTCCCCTATGAAGATAGGATGAGAGCGTTGGGGCTGTTCAGCCTGGAGAAGAGAAGGCTGTGTGGAGACCTCATAGCATCCTTCCAGTATCTGAAGGGGGCTATAGGGAGGGACTCTTCTTGAGGAACTGTAGTGATAGGAAAAGGGGTGATGGGTTCAAACTTAAACAGGGGAAGTTTAGGTTGGATGTAAGGAAGAAATTCTTTACTGTAAGGGTGGTGAGGCACTGGAGTGGGTTTCCCAAAGAAGTTGTGAATGCTCCATCCTTGGCAGTGCTCAAGGCTCAGTTGGACATAGCCTTGGGTGACATGGTTTAGTGGGAGTTGTCCCAGCCTATGGCAGTTGGGTTGGAACTAGATGATCTTGAGGTCCTTTCCAACCCTAACTATTCTATGATTCTATGATTTTATGATTCAAGTAAAGTCCAGAGAGCACTACAGTGAAATGCTCAGTCTGAAGCTGGGTTTTGTAACAGCCAACTGAGCTCCTGGAATGAAACCACTGGATCACTGAAATGGTGATACTCCACTGGAGTTCACTTTGGTGTCACCGTAGCTGAACCTCAGGCTCCTAAGGGGCAGCACCACAAAGCAGTTAAACAGACCAGTTTAATAGGAAATACCTACAAACCTGCGGGAATATGCTTCCCAGAGTGTCACAGACTAGCAAAAGGTGTAGGAATAGTCTGGTTCTGGGCATCAGGTGTAACCTCTACCTTCAAAGTGGTGGAGAATGGAGTGTCTCTAATCCATTCAGACTGACACTGTTTGTATGATTGACCTTGATAAACCCACATCTAAGAATTTAATTTGAACAGGGCTACAACTGGCTCTAGTAGGATCCCCAAAAATGCTTATTTCAATGCATATAAAAATTGATAGAAACTAAAGAATTCCCATCTTATTCTCTCAACAAAAAAGACTTGAAAATTTCTAGGAAATACCTTCCACTGTGACCTCACATCAGGAAAACTAATGAGCCTTGACAAATGAGTGTCACAAAAGACTAGCACATACAGAAACTGGGGGGCAAACATATGTTACAAGAAAGACACCGTAACTTGTTTTGCTCACTAGCTCAGAAGTTAACAGCAACACTTGTACATCAGCCATGGCTGCAGTTTTGTATCCCTTCATAGCAACTGAGGAGTAAGCTGAAGACTACCCAAAAGTAATGGCCTTCACTATCATAACTGTATCATAACTATCCTATGATTCTATGGTTCACAATGCAGAGGCAGGCTCTGGAATGAACCTGGCTTTAGGAGTGCTGAACCATTGACTTTGTCTCTCAGACATGCCAGCTGGCTTCTTACCTTCTTCTGTGAGGTCCTTAAGGACTACATGCAGACTTGCCATGATGCCCACCAGGAACACCAATACCACCAGTTGTCTGAAACAAGAATGGACACTGGTCTACCTGGTTAGCCACCTCCTCTCCTCAGAGGTCTCCAGGTCCTATGCAGTCATTCATCCCTCACCCAGGTCACTGCTCCTTGAGAAGCAAATTTTCCCATTGTCTTTAAAGCCTGCTTAAAGCTGGCACATTTTCTTTTAAACAGTGCAAGCCACACAGACCAAAAGCATGTGGGAGCCAGAGGCTGTCCTTGGCTTGGGATTTTCAGCTCTAGAAGATGCGTCCAGATGTGTTAGGGTTGCATGTCTGCTGCCCATTGTTGTGCGATGTGAACTCTTTCTGCATAAAGCCGACAGTGAGTCACTGGGGAATTTCCTGTACTCTTATTGCTTCTCTCTCCAATTTTTTGATACAGAAATGTACATGTAGACATAAATAATTATAAAATAATTGCTTATTTTATAATTTATAAAAAATAATTATTTATTTTAGAACTTATAATAAATTATATTTGGAGAAAGTTTTTTGATTTTGAAAGGATTCACTCACCTCATTGATATTTATGGTAAGTATCATCTTTATGGTAGATTGAAGCTGGTCAAACTGGTCTTGCCTGATCTCTTCCTGCAGTTCATTCTCTCTTGCTGGTTTTCTTCAAGCAAAAAGGCTTCATCACTGGCTCTCTCCAGCCTTGCCCTAGGCTTGGTGATCAAATGCTGAAGCCCATATAAACTGCTTTTGTACTTTCTGCCTGGAAAACATCTTTGTGTCTTTGCAGGAACATTTTCTCACCATTTCTTTGGTCAGAAACTACTTTCCAGTTGAAATGAAAGCCTCCCTTTGGTTGTCTCTAAGACTCTTGATTGTATTAAATTGCACTGCTTGCATCAACAAATTTGAATGCCACCTGAAGACAAAAAAGGCCTCTCAAACGCTTAAGTCTAATATCTCAGCTTGGAATCATATTCCAGTCTCCATCCTTTCTGTCAAAACCAGAAAGTCATTCCTTGTCATCCACCCTCCAAGTCTGGCCCTGGGAGCAGGCTGGGTCTGCAATTCTTGTGTATTTCTAAACTGAGAAAGAGTTTGCAGATACAAACTGAATGAAGAGGAGAAGGGAAAATGTCTGCTCTTGTAATAAATAGGGAAAAAAAAAAAACAAAAGCTTGCTGGGGATATGGCATTTTATAGCTTCTTGCAGGATGCAGGACGTTTATAGACCATTCTGAAAGCTCTTGCTTCTGGAACAGTTTGGAGTAAAATCAAATCTTGCTTCTTTTTGTTTTCCCAGGAAAAAATACCCACTAGAAAGACTGTGATTTTCAGACAGTTTATCTACAACCACGTCTCTACTACAGCACAGCTCATTGTCTGGCTCAGCCTCTTGATTTCTATGATTTTTGCTCTCCTGGTTTCTGCCTTTCCTGCAATGTTTGTTGCTGTTCCTGCAAAAAGACACACAGATCCCTGGGTATGGGCTGATCCCATTCCCCAAAGACAGAATTTACTGACAATCACCTGGAATAACCATGGTGTTAATCATGATTGAGTAAAGCTGTGAAGAGAATAGAGTTGGAGAGATTAAAGCTATGTGTCATTACTTTGGGAATTTAAGGAGAGGAGGCTACAATGGAAAGTATTGCTTGATATTTGTGCAAGAGAAATCCCTTTATATCCCTTTTCTAAGACATGTACAGCACTGTGATGAATTTTCCCCAAATCAGAAAGGGAGGATAAAGCTCACAAAAATCAATAGTGAGTCAGTCCAGTGCCAAAGAGGAGATGGCAACACACTGTGTGACACGTGGCAAACAGCTCAAGCAAAATGGAGCCATAAGCTATGGCAAGGTATTTGTCACTGTGGAGCCTGGTAGAAACTTCCTCTGCATAAAGGAGTGCACCAGAGGCAGGGAAAAGGAGATCCATCCAAAACCTGGCAGCAAAATATCAATGCAGCAGTTACACAGGAGTTTCTGGGCAGTGGAAAGAGGATATTTAAGATAGGAGATGGGTACAGGCAGAGGAATTACTTAGGAATGGCTTAGGACACATAGCAGACGTGTATACTTTTCTATGTAGGAGATACAAAAAGCAGATCATGTTTATCACAACAGCCATATTTGCACGATGTTTTCACAAAGATCAAGTCATGCAGCCTTCTCTCCACATCCCCAAGCAATGATTCCCACTTTTTATTAAATAAAGCTACAGACAGCCATTATATGTTGGTTTATCTTTGTAGAAATATGGTTTCTGTGCCCAAATGCCTACAATTCTCTGCTTGGTGATCCTTGGGAAGCACTTGAAGGTGAATCGCCAATGCAAACACACTATCTTTTCCCACCTATGCTAAAAGTGCACCCCAGGATTGATCGACTCATGTCCTTATGCTTAATACTCCTTTATTTGGCATGGTGAGGCTCAAAGCAGGGGAGAAAAGATGTCACCCACCCAGGGAAGTGCCTCTTACCAAGACATTTAAAAATCAATGAACTTTTCAGTGGTAACAGCCTGATCTGCTTTAAACACAGTTAAAAAAGCACAGTTAGCAAAGCTAGTACAGCTGCTCGCCACATGTGTGTTCATGGGGCTCTGCACTTCAGGGGTCTGCAGACCACTGAAGAAGGTTGTACCCTCTCCTTCTTAAGGCTGAACTACACCACAAGCTGAGCTTCCCACCAACAGTCTCTGGAGAACAACAAGGGTCATCACTAATGGGCTGGCTACCTCTTTTGACTCTCAGAATGCAGAGTTTAGAATATGATGTTGTTTTCGTGTTTCTTTATGTGTCTCATGCAATATTTGCATTGCACTGTTCTTGACTTTCATTGAAATTTGCTTAAAACCTTGTCCTCAGGAAGTTTAAGAATGAAGATCTTAGAGGATCCCCTGATCTACAGCTCTTCCATGGACAAGCATCCATCCCAAGGCCAGATGTCGGTGTCTGACCCAGCACAGGTACAGTGCTTGTGTTGCCTCTACTATAGAAGTTCTGCAGATAACCAGATTGTAAAGGCAAAGCTTGAAGTCTGCAGTGCTGTCCTTCCCTGATTGCCTCTGGATGGTTTTTGAAGTGCTGAGGAGTGTTTCTCATTTCCCAGTAATTCCTTATTCCTTTTCCAGAAGGTAGGAGCTAAACCTGCAAAATCATGATCCTGCACAGCAGGAAAACAGCTGAGAAGTAGGGTTTTCATCTCATTTTCCCCTCTAGCACTCAGCTGACCTCCCTCGGACTGCAGCAGTGGAAGGAAATGATGTGCTGCTCCAGGATGCAGAGGATGCTATGTACGTGTGTCCTGTGAGCAGAACTATGAGGGGCAGGGAGTCTCGGTGCCTTTGGATTTCCTCACTCCAGCATCCAGCCTCATGTGTCCTTTGCATGGGAAGCCTCCATGCCAGGAGGAGTGCGGCATGAGCTTCCCACTGAGCCCACTGTCCCCTCTTGCCCTGACACCCTCTGTTCCATGGGATAGAAAGGACGCTGACAGCATTGTCTGGGTCACTGCAGCTTCCAAGAGAAATATGAGCAGCCCAAAGGCTCATCCAAATCAACTTTAATCACACATTTGGATGTGAATGTGAGCACACATTACCTGGCAGACTGCGAAAAAAAGGAGAAACCTGTCCTATGGATATATGAGCACTCTAGGGCAACCTGAGGGCAAAAGCTATGGCTGCCCCACTGCTGGCAGTGTTCAAGCCCAGTCTGGACAGGGCTTGGAGCAACCTGCTCTAGTGGAAGGTGCCCCTGCCTGTGGCAGTGGGTTGGAACTGTGTGAGCTTTAAGGTCCTTTGCAACACAAACCATTCTATGATTCTATGAAAAGTAGGCATGACAACCAACTCCACTGAAGAATGCTTCCAGTCTGAATCTTCATTATTTTCACCAAGACCCGTGGCACACTAGGGGCCTAAAGGGATGCATCAACCAAGATGTCACTTGAGTCAAATAGCATTGTAGTGATATCAGCAGAATGGTCCCTATTGACCATATGCTGCAGAACATGAACGTGAGATTCCTTGCATTGCACTACATGTATGTAGCTACCACTGGCAGTCACCAAGCAGATATTCCTGTTTAGAAACTTCTTCTTCACCACTTTCAGTGACTTCTGGGTTTTCCCAAGTAAACTCAGATGGAGCAGAAAATGAGGAGTGGACACCCCTGCCCAGCCCTGCTGTGTGGGTTACCACTGCCAGTCCTGCTTTGTGTTTCCTGTGTGATATTCCAACAAGCCTAACAGCCTCCTGCACAGCCATCGCCTCTATTCCCTTCTTCTAGGTTTCCCAACAGTTTCACCCATACAATCATACAACACCTGTCCATGTTAGCATCTTGGGGTTTGGCTGTAAAACCCAAAGCAAAACCATCTTTGCGTCTTGCTCCTCACACCTTAACAGCACCCCATCTCCCAGTGCAAACCTCCTCCACTGGGTCCTCTAGCAGACTCCTCATTGGCTCTGGGGACTTTTACTGGGTCTCTTTTACATGTTCCTCATTGGGTTTCTCAACCCCCATACCCTAGTTTCAAGTATACCCCTTCACCACTGCAGACTCAGAAGTCCGGTTCAGATCTCTCCGTCCTAGCCCTATGTACCCAGTGATGTTCTATTCTTAGGATAATTGAAAATAAACCCAACAGAGCAAGAGACACAGCCCCAGAATAGACCTTAAACAGTTTCTGGTTACTTTTGTCTCAGAATCCGGTGACTCAGATTCTTCTGCATCTCACAGAACTATCTGGGAGCTAAAAATATGTGACCCCTGCAAGGGGAAGTACATCAGCCTGTCTGGCCTCCACAAATCACCAAACTTGCAGGGTAAAGAGCTTTCTGCAGCCTCTGGTTTATTTTTCAACTTCACTTCTGCAATCATAAATGTCCATTACTGATGGAAAACTGGAATTGAACCGCACTATGGAAAAAGTGCGGCATGCCATTGACTAGACCCAGATTAATGTGCAATGTGGTCTGCTCAAGAGTGAAAATCAGTCATGCAGTGCTAAAACGTTCAGATGAATGTTTGAGAAAGGCAAATATCTTTCTTTCATGACTGGTACTTGGCTATTAATGAATTAGTGTAATAACTGCAGTTCTCGGCTATTAATGTGTCACTTGGGTAGAGGTCAGTGTACTCCTGTCCCAGAAGTAACTTCCTTTGTTATAATCTTATGCATAAAGACTTTTCTAGTCTGCTCTGTTCTTGTTGTGGAAGTTTAACCAAACTGAAACCCCTTTAGTAACATCCCTATTTCCCACTGAGCACACTCTCCTCTGCTAGTTATGCCTCTGACCAAGCACAGAAGATGCGCTAAGGCCCACTGGTACTCAAACCTGCAGAGCCTGACAAAGCCCAGCTCAATCTTGGTCAGGGAGAGGGCAGTGAGATGTCAGCCCTGTAGAAAACACAGTTATCTTCCATAAGTTGGAAGGAACAGGCTGGTGATTTGTACAGCCAGATGTGGAGACCTGCCAGACCAAGTCCCTGCATGTGGACAATCCTAACAATAAATGTGTTGTCCAGCAGAATAGCCCTGTGGGAAGCATACAGTAGAGCCTTTTGAACAGGATACGGGAAAACCCATGGGGAGTCCAATCTGAATGAGTTTTGGATTGGATTCAGAACAATAACAAAGTGCAGAGAAGGGGCCTGAACCCACTCACTGGGAACTTGGACCGCCATTATTTTAAGACAAAAAAGTGGAGTCTTTTAAGCAGAGTTTAACATAAAAGCATTGAAATTGACTGCTGTAGTGTGTCTTGGTGTTTGGAATATTGCTCATCCTCTCCCCAAGCTGCAGAGTAAATGTGGTCAGGCCACTTGGCAGGGGAGCTGCAGGCAGCCAACAGCAATTCTGATGCCTGTGGTGCAGCACAGCACGAGGGAAAGGACAACATCTGGAGCTGTGATCCACAAAAGAGTGATCCTCACAACCTGGGAGATGAGGGAGAGCTCCAGAGAGGGGTGGCTCCAATGCAGGATGGATGCTCTCTTCCCCCTGGATCAGCACCAGCACTGAAAGCCATTAGATGAACAAAACAGGTTGGGGTGAAGCCCTTCTCTGTTGCAGTCAATGCCAGCACTGAACCTCCTAACAGTTCCCCATCCCTGGTCACTGTGTAATGCACCGGTGGTCATGCTGGCATAAGCATGGGCATGTGGGAAAGGAATGGGGAGAGGATGGACTGCTCTTTTTGGTGTCATGTTGGGCTGTAACAATGAATCTGATGTTGAATATAAGCTGTGGGAGCCTCAAAGGATGGATTCTCAGCCTCAACCACTCTGCCTGTTCTCTTGTGGTAGCCCTGGCCATACCAGGACTAAGGCTCCCATATTCCCAGCTGGAATTCACCAAAGGGAAAACTCCTCATTGTTTGGGAACAACCTGATGGCACATGTATTGTGTAAGGAGGATGGGCAGCTGCAGCAATGGTGGCTTAGACTCCCTGGGCACTTAGCACACAGAGCAAAGGGGCTGCACTCCTCTGCTGGTGTTAGACAGGAAAATGAGGCAAAAAGCCTTGGAAACCCCTTTCATCTTTAATCATCAGTGATGTTGGTAGAAATCTGATCTAACAATGTTCTTCTTTCACAAGATGCAAACAGCATGCACAGCCCTATGGATGTGACAAACAGAGGGTTGTCACGTTCCCCTGTAATGGGCACATTCCTTCTCAGTGATTTGTCCCCAGCTTTACTCCTACCCCCTTCTGTGCAGGTGGCACACGGAGGGGCTGAGCTGTACATCATCTTGCAGAACTGGAGCCTGAGTACAACATGATGCACAGTATGAAGCATGCAAGAATGCAGACCACAGGAACGATATCTGGAGAAAGACACCCCCATGCTGAGGTTATATTAGAGACTGTGAGCCAGGAACATCCCATATAATGTGCACATTAAGGAGGACACAGCTGCAGTGGGAGCAGAATTGTTAACACTGCATGACTCATTAAATGCATGTTTCATGGGATGGTAGCAATGGGGAGCGTGTTACCTCCTCCTTTATTGCTCCAGGAGATCCATCTCCTCACCCATATGCAGGAATACTGGGAGCTGATAAGAAGAAAAGGTTTAGGGACTACTTCCTGCATATACATCATTACCTGTCCATGGGAGAGAGATATCACCACCTCTGCATGGGCTGTCATTTATTTACAGCTTTATAGCAGTATGAGTGCAAAGGGTTAGGACTTCATGAACCAGCTCCTGACCATGACAAGCCTTGATAGCACAGAGCTGGTGAAGTGCTCCCACAGTGGGGTCTGGCTGGGTCCCATCGCATTCGGCCCACATTCTCCATGCTCTAGTTGCAGTCACCATCAGCCTTTGCCTTGACGTTGATCAAGAGACTTTATGGTCTTTGCTTAGAAAACTCTCTAAGGGAAGCAGGACCTCACTGTCCTGGACCAGCACTGGGATGTTCCTGCAGCTATGTCTATGGTTCACAATCAGTTTAAGCCAATCTAAGACCACGTTGTCACCCAGAGGTGTGGTCCTTCATACTCTGTGCCCTGACCACACATTCCTGTTTGGTCCCTTGTATCAGCACAACTCATGTCATGCAGACCAGCAAGTCTGATCAGTTTGATGGGTCATTTTCTATCCAGATTAACAGGCTGACCTGCCTTACCGTGTGGTTTCACAACTGGCACAGTGGCCGTGGCAAGAATGCATGGGATGGGATAGGATGGGACAAGGAAGCAAGGCTGTCCCTTCTGGCAGCCAGGCAGAGCTGGGTTGGCTTGAACTTCTTGTGAAAACCTGCTTTTAATTTTCCCTTTGGTAAATACAAATAATTCCCTTTTAATGGGGGAGTTGTGAGGCTCCATTGTGTTCCGGAGGCGCTCAAACCACAGCATCTTTCCACAGATCATAACTGAGTTAAATGTGTGAGCAAATAATGTTTCAGCTGCTAACAGTTGGGTCAGCAGCAGGGTGATCACGATTTAATCTTCTCTTTCGCAGGGGGAGACCATGCTGCTGCTTTACAAAGCCTTTTTCATCACAATAGGATTCCCTGAATCAAAGGCTTACAGGTGTGATTTTTGGCTGGGAACAAGCAGTTGCATTCCTATCAAACAAATCCTGCTTTCCAAGTACACACAGCCTTCAACTCCTCCCTGTTCAAGGGAATTGCTTTCCAGAAGTGGAAGGTGTTGCCTTTCCATGAGTTCAAAAGGCCCATGAGGAATGTGGTGGTTAGGATGCTGCTAATAAAGCATCCTTCATTTACCAAGGAACAATTCGTAGTAGTTAATCAAGTAAAAATGCCCACAGGAAGCTAAAACCAGCAGAATTTGGGGAAGGAAGTAAATTATTTCAGCCACCATCAAGGAGAAGGCTGCTTCTCCTTTTCTTCTTTTGCAGCAGCTGAATCAGAAAACCACAGTTCTTAGCTCCAAGCAATGTCCCTTTCAAAACTGATGGAGTAAAATGGACAAGTCTTTCAAAGACAAGCTGAAAAGCTGTTGAATTTTCTTGCTGATCTTTGTAAGGATATTACTATATAATGGTCAATGGTTTGGGGAGGTTAGATTAGATGTGCATGAAGATTCCTTCTGCCCTTTCAGGCTATTAATCGTGTTATGTGAGTTTCTTTCAGAGTGCCTTCTGTTTATGACATCCATATTCTGGAGATAGGCAGAGATTTCTAATCCTCTGGAGAACTTTGCATGGCCATACCAGCAGAAATGAGGAATTTTATCCTGTAGGATTGTGGGAGTGTCGTAAAGGAGAGGTTCCCAATATGCAGGATAAAGAGGAAGGCATTTCCTTTCCCAGGAACATGAAATGGGCAAACCTTTAACAGCCAACTCCGGTCTGATTTCAAATATCTCATGAGAGATCAAAGGAATTTGCTGCAAATTCATTTCTTGTGTGTTTTGGTACTGACAGACTTCAGTGCAGGATTTATGCGAGCAGTGGATTGAGGCCATCTGAGCCTGCAGACCTCCTGCCAGGGTATATCTGGGATTAAGGCAGGAAGGTGGAAATAGAAGGATGGAGCCCTCCTCCTGTGTTCAGGGGATTTTCCCATATCTCACCAATGTTGTTCTGTAGGGAAGTCACTCATTCCAGACCTTTCAGGACAATTTCCTTAGGATATGCTTGGGATACTCTCATGGGATACAGGGTTAGAGAGCAAGGGAGTCAGTGGAGCATCGAACCTGTATCTCCTCAGCCACTGCTGACCATGGAGATCCTCAGTGCTTGCACAGGGAGCAGAGTCCTGATGCAACGCCAGTACTATCTGTGGGGTTATCACAGTGAGACTGCCCCTGCCTCACCAAAGCCTGCTCCAAACCCCCTCAATCTCATGCTATGCCAGGAAATCTGGGATATGGGGAGCAGAACAGACAAATAGAGGAGGCAGGAGCATACACAGCAGCAAAGCTGAGCCATGTATCAACCTAGAACACAAAGCTAGGGGGAGAAATCCATCCTGCCCTGAAGCAGAGTGCTCTGGGTGGGAGGATATAGAGTGAGGAGTCACTACACACATCAGAAGCATTACTGTTTGCATATGATATTCTGTGAAATCATGGATGAAGAAGGAGGCTATCCCAAACTGGAAGTATGTCCTTATAATAAATGTGTAACCCAGATCTAATATACAGAAGGGATGGTCACCCCCATCTTAGAACCTGCAGACTTGGGGTACTGAAGTTGCAAAGTCTTCTCTGTGGAAGACTTCTGGCAAATACAAGGCAGGAGATGTTGCTTGTAAGAATCTCCCTGAAGTAAGAAGCAGAGTCTGCTTCGGAGGTGCTCAGCAAGTTAAAAACATAGAATCACAGAATGGTTTGGGTTGGAAAGGACCTTAAGACCATTCAGTTCCAATCCCCCTGCCATATGCAGGGATGCCTTACACTAGACCATGTCACCCAAGGCTCTCTGTACTACATTTGTTTTGCTTGGTGATCAGAAGAAAATGAACAGGAACCACCAGCAGATTGGGTGATTTTAGCAATTGGGGGGGTGCAGGTAGCAGAGCCATTGCATAAAGTGCCTAGGTACAGCAAGAAGGGGGACAAAAGAGGGGAAGGGAAAAGGGAAATGAGCTGCTGGGAGGGGGAAGCTGACACGATTTGTTTCTCTCAGCAAATGCTTAATGCCTTCTGCAGGCAAGGGAACAGCCCTCCACTGCTGCCTTTCCTCGGCCCACGCTCACAGCAAATAGCAGGGCAATAAATCTGTCAGCCCCTCAGCAGACAGACGCCTCCCTCCACATTCCTGTGCAGACCTGCAAAGGGTTATTAGCTCAATATCTGCCTTTGGAATCAAAGTAAACTTCCATAGCTCCTCATCTGTCCCTGGCAGTATATCAGGTCATATTGCTGCACAAGTCTCCCTATAATATCAGGTAGGAGATGATATCATTTGCAGTAAAGAATCATCTGCATCAGACCCCTGCATTCCAGTTGCACGGGAGATTCTATCCCAAATAACCCCACACTTGTTTTCAAGCCAGCTGGTTAAAAACTAAAGTGGAGTAACTCAGCTCTAACTTCTAAAAGAAGTTTACCTTGCAATACCAGATTACCTTTGCCCCCTGCAAGACCCAGAACATCAATTGCACATGTTCACCACACTCTTCTTAGGTAAGAAGAAAGCTGATGTGATGCCAAATTCCTAAATCAGTTCAGTGACTCTGCTAAGCTGCTCCTTACTTTTCCACTTACAGACCTGATGTGAAGTGGAGCTGTTTCGGGTTCTTGCCCTCCAGCTCCACCTTCACAGAGCAGGAAAATACATACCCATTGTCTTGTTACCCTTTGCCACCATCATAAATCCATAATGAATGAGGCCCAAAATACACTAAAAGCCTCTGAACTGATCATTTACAGCAAATGACCAGCATCACTGCAGTTGTATATTTCTAGGGGTTAGTGAGTGTCACACTGCATGTTTTTATGATACAACCAGGAAAGACAGAAGAGCAAAGCCGGAACATCCACACTAGTATCACATATCCACACTTTAAGAAGTTCTGTTACAAAACTAGAATTTTCTCATGTGCAGCCATGGTGCATATTAACAAATGCAATAGAAGTGATCCAACTTTGGGCTTTTTGCTTTGTTTTGTTTGCCAAACAACAACAACTTCTTAAGCAGAAACAGAAATCGTTGCAGGCATGTTATATGCTTGTGCTTTGGGGGAATGAGTAAGACCCTGACATTACAAAACACATATTCAGGTCTCTGGGCTGCTCTTGTTCAAACCACTGGGAGGAACAAGAGAGGAAGTAGGATCAGGGCAGGTTTCAGTTACCTTCTGCAACTTCCAGTTCTTCAGCGTTAAGAGAGTTTCTCTTTCCCTCCTACTTCTGCTTTCCCACTGGCTGAGCTCTCGGACTGGGCTGGGGACTTGCATCCCTCTTCATTTACCTCTTAGCCCTTTCCTCCCTATAAGACTCACCACCTGTGTGGCTGAGTTTGAGCTAACCACACTGGCTCTAAATCCATGAGTGAAACCAGCTCATGGAGCTCATCAGCCCAAAACCTCAACATTATTTGGTTTGCTTTGGAGGAAGGAAGTGGGGCAGCAGCACTCTCCAGATCCCATGCCCAGCATTTCTTGTTATACATTACACAAGTTTGCTAAGGCATTTCAAAGGCCAGGTCAGGGCCTCCCCCATCAAATGTGCTTTAGGGAGAAACATTAAGAGATAAAAGATGAAAAGCAGGCCCAGAGAAGAGGAAATCAAAGCATACAGGAAAGACCAAGGGGCCAGAGCCACGTGCTGCGACAGCTATCAGAGCAGAGGTTAAAATCACAGTGACACTATATTTCAGAGAACAAACCCATCGTGAGAAACCCATCACCTTAAATTAGACTTTTTTCCTCTAACACCTTAAATAAGACTTCTTTCCTCTAACACATTAGATTAGGCTTCTTTCCTCTAACACCTTGGTGCATCTCGGAGAGCAGCATGGTTTATTTGAATAACCTACATGAATTACCTGCAGGTTAGGGAGAGTGTTCAGGATATGTAAAACTCTGTGCTCGAACATTCTCCCTCCTACTCTGGAGCATGCATGTACGTGCACCAAGGACAGGTACAACCAGTGCTGCTCTTGCTGTGCACACCTCCAAGACAAGGAGATGACGGGGAGCCCATCATGAGCCCCCCAGCATTTCATCCTGTAGAACAGAGGAGTGGGAGCACATCATCTCTGGCTACATGTCTGTATGTGCTGAGTGACAAACCACCTCGTCATATCAGCACAAAGTACTAAGATGCTGGTAGCTTTGTCTAGCACCCACAGTTTCCTAGGAACAACACTAGAGCAAGCTGGGCTCCAGATGCTTCTTTACAGCTGAATATATTCATTCCTCCTTCTTGGAATTTAAGCCCTAACTAAGCTTTGCAGTCAGCTTCTCAAAAGCTAAACCTTCTCATTGTCCTTGCAACAAGTGATGAACCTCTGAAATGAAACCTGGCAGCATTTGCACATTGGAGGGGTATATAACTATCATAGCCAATAAATACACTCAATCCATGCTTTCTTATTTATCTGCCTGCCCTTCAGAGCTTAGCAAGGTATAAGCTCACACTCTGCCAGGCCTAAGTAGCCAATCCTAGGATATTCCACTCAAGGAGGGGTTTATTTTGTTACTTGGCAATGAGAGCTGTCAGTGAACCCACACACTGTGAGAAGAGAGGGAGAGCTGCTGATGGGGGACAGAGGAGGGCTTTGTCCATCTACCTGCATCCCTGCTCTTGCTTATTCCAGACTCACGCCACTGCGTTTCCACTGATTGCCAGCTCTCCCATCAAAGTGCCAGCTTTTTGTTCTTTTTTAGATTCTATTGACAAATAGTGCCTCTAACCAGGCAGATCTTAGTGAAATATTATGTCCATTATCTGCTTGTGTAATTCTGCTGATTTGTTGGAAAATCAAGCTCCTTCATACTAATGACAACATTTGTCCTTAGGCTGAGACGTGATGGCTGAAGGGACCTGAAACAATAGGATTCAATAAGCATTTGATTCCAGGGGGTTTCTCTCCGATGCAATTCCACAAACAAAGCTAATGATGGTGAAAAATGATGTAAGCTTTAATAGCATAGCTGAGAAGAAGTTAAACTGCACAAGCCTGGGGAGCTAAAAGAATGGTTTCATTAAAATCTGCTTGTGTCAGCCTCTTCTCCTATGCATATGATAAAAGCCTGCCAGGAAAATCCTCCTGCAGGAAAGATAATTCCATCTGAAAACTGGAGAATCCCCAAAAAGTTATAGTCAGAAAAGCAACAGCAAGCAGTTGCTTAAGGCCACCGGCTTCAGCCAGAACCCTGCTAACTGGGACCAGTCCCTGGTCTCCCTGGGGAGCAGGCACCTCCACAGACCTCTTTGGGTCTTCCCTCTCCCCTTCTTGGGGATCAGGATGTGGAAGTGAAGCCTCCTTCCCTTCCTGGGAAGCCTTCAAACACTGTTCTATGAGTGTGAGTGTGTGTGCATGGCTCCAGGGATGCTCACCTCAGAAGGCATGCATGCTCAGAGTAATGATATCTGCTTTGATACTAAATCACTGTTAATTTCATTTTCTTTCTGTGCCTCTGCAGAGATGGTGGTGAAGGAAGGCAGAGCAGACCTGCCAGGTCTTGCACTGAGAGGAAACATCTTCTATTAAATGGGCTGTGATGCATGGAGGAGAGCAGATGAGCTCATAGGTGAGCCAGCCCTCTCCTGTGTCTAACCATTGCGGTTGCAGCTCCAGTTTCAGCCCACTGAGGGCTGGCTAGAGAAAAACACCAGCAAGTCATGGCCAGGAACCAAAGAGGGGTTCCCAAAACCCAATAATTTCTATCTATGATTATTTCCTCTGGGCCAAGAAGTGCTAAAATGATATGAGGAGCAGCACGATCCCAGCGTAAAGGCAAGGAGCAGAAGAAGTTAAGGGAGGACCAGAGTTGGTCTCAAAGACACAGCAAAGGGACCAAGCCCACATCCACCTTTGCCCAGGTCTGGCAGGAGCACAAACCCAGAGGATATGAAAGCACCAAGCAGCAAAAATGAGTCCAAAAGGCTGTGGTGTCCACACGGGGATTGCTTGAACCTCTGTAGGCTCCTGAGCAGGAGCAGTTTCATTTAACCGGGTAGACCAGAAAGGCAGCGGTTTTATATTAAGAGTCTGAGAAATGTCCCAACATGTCATGGTGGTAGATGGCTTCAGCTGTTGAGTTTGGGACTTTGTTGAGCTGAGAACCAAGGCAAGACTTGTAAGAAGACACTGCTTTGTCCTGTAACCCTTTGTTAAGCTAGAGCTGGAAATGCCCATATCCAGCAAACAGGAGTCATGTCAAAGCTATATTGGGTGCTGTTGTGACTTTTAGAGAAGATCCTGCAGACACAAGTTTTCTTCTCCTGCTCTCCTATCTCACCTGTACATTTACCTTTATGTATTTCATAGGCAGGTTTTGATTGTATTTCAGAGAATGGTTTGGGTTGGAAAGGACCTTAAGATCATTCAGTTCCACCCCCCTGCCATGGGCAGGGATGCCTCATGCTAGATCATGTCGCTGAATGCTCTGTCCAGCCTGGCCTTGAACACTGCCAGGGATGGAGCATTTACCATCATCTCATGGCTACTTTTGGACCTTAAGTACTTCTCTTTTTCACTATTCTCAGTTACATGCTATCAGTGAGACCCTTTTTCCAGTGGATGCTGACTCAGTGTAAATAATTACCATTTACTGCTTCAGTTTATTGTTTGAACTTCCAAAGACACGAGACCGCCACTCTTTGATTTTAGAAGCTGTGCATGATTTCAGACCAGAGCATCGCAAGATCTGGGACTTGATTTCACACACTTTTCTGTTAAAGAAAGTTATAATACCAGATACTGCTGAGTTCTTGTGCAATGAAAACAAGCTTGTCTTGAAATGGTGAGATTGCAACATATGAATTGATTTACATGATTCTATTTGGCTGAAACAAGAAAATATCTGTTCTGGTGGGGTTTTTAATTATTCATTTGCAAATGTCACAATTAAAAAAAGCTGTGAGGAGTGGAATTTGTGTATAATGGGAATTGGGTTATGAGATGCTTCTGTCAAAGGATAGCATCTCCCAGAGAAACAGGAAGAAAAATCTTATGTATGTCCATCAGACAGTGGAGGAAGATACAACATGAAGGACTGAATTTCACTCGAGTTTTGAGGCTGAGAAAGGTAGAACTGAAGCTGATTTTTGCATTGTAGGACATATTTGCATTGCAAGATACATTTGCTTTTAACCTCTAGAAAGTCACATGACATCTCAGCAGGGAGACAGCTCATACCAAGACATATTTGCATGCAAAAAGAGTGGTCTGCAGGTCTGGCAGGTCTGCAGAAGAACCTGGCAGCAGACACAAGAGCTTTTAGACAGGTTTGTGGAAGCAGAGCAAGAGTTAGGCTTAATGTTAGAGAAAGACCTGCCCACAGAGGCATCCAGAGGAGATGAACTCACTTTATTGTGGTCCTCGTAGGAAAGAAGACAAATTGTTGCTCACACAAAGAAGTTGATATATGAAAAATATCCCACTCTGGTGAGACATGTGCCTTATCTAGTGCAGGTGTTAATTATTATGTGGATCACTTGAGCTCTCATTCATCCTAGTGAAGACACCAACCAGACAGCAAGAAACCGTATTCGAAATCTCACTGAGCTGAAATCTGCCTAGCAGAGTCACACTGTATTTAATTGCTTTATCTTTGGTTCCCAGAAGGGTCCAGATCACATACCTAATCTTTCACTATCACAAGGTCTTCTATCACTCACTTGGAGTATTGTGTGCAGTTCTGGTGTCCTCAACATAAAAAGGACATGGAACTGCCACGAGGATAATCAGGGGAATGCAGCACCACCTATATGAAGATAGGATGAGAAAGTTGGGGCTGCAAAACCTGAAGGAGAGAAGGCTGTGCGGAGACCTCATAGCAGCTTTCCAGTATCTGAAGGGACCCTGTGAGGATGCTGGGAAGGGACTCTTCATTAGGGACTGTAGTGATAGGACAAGGGGTAACAGGTTCAAACTTAAACAGGGGAAGTTTAGATTGGATATAAGGAAGAAATTCCTTACTGTAAGGGTGGTGAGGCACTGGAATTGGTTGCCCAGGGAAGTTGTGAATGCTCCATCCCTGGTGGTGTTGAAGGCCATGTTGGACATAGCCTTGGGTGACATGGTGTAGTGTGAGGCATCTGTGCCCATTGCAGGGGGTAGGAACTAGATGATGTTAAGGTCCAACCCTAACTGTTCTATGATTCTATGATTCTTCCATTACTACTTTCTGATGCTCAATTTTGGTTAGCTGGGATTAGTTCCTACAGATGCCAAGTGAAGGGCTCGTGCTCCTCGGCAGCAAGAAATATCTCTCCAAATTTCACTTTAGGTACCTAAAACCAAATTGAATCTCTTGGCACCCAGCTACTGTTTTTCATAATATCCAAAGAGCAGACACAAATTCTGCTATCAAACAGATCAGTTTTACCCATCCCCACCAATATCATCTGAAATCATAGAGAAAGGAACACATGTTTTATGGCATGTGGGTATAAATATTATTCAACAAATTTACTCACTGAGTTATTTGTTGGTTCTGTTATATGCCTTTGCTTAGCTTCTCTTCTTGGAGCCAGCACAACAGTAGGACTGGAGGCAGCTATGTATGTGTATAGGTGTAAAGCCTATTCTGTCTCTGGAGAATGCATCATCTTGTTAGGCACAGCATATGTTTGCTTTGTATCAGGGCGTGAAATCTAAGGGTCCCTTCTGCTACTGTTGTGGCATTCTCCTGCTTAATTAAAGAGTCACAAAAAAGGGCTAATTTAAACAGAGCAGCTGGAGAGCCGTGACCACTGGTGTATGGAAAAGAGGGTGACAGAATAGGTCTGCATTCAAAATGTGGAACTGGTCCCAAATTACAGGAGCCTGCTATTATTCTTGGAGGGGTTTTAGTATCCATGTGGAGTACTTACCAAAAATAAAGCTTCATGTGCATGTTCTGAAGCCTGCAAAGCTCAAACAGCAGCATTTTGTATCTGATGCTCAGGCACTGAAATCAATGGCAATGTCTTTTGGGAGGGACCCCAATCATCAAACACTTAGACCTGGCTGTGCCCAGTTGTTTCATTAGGGGAACTAATGGCCCACATGATTTGGTTTTTGTTGGCATACTTATTTGTAGTCTAAATGCTTCCATTAAAAATAATCAAGAAATAAGCTCTTTCTTCTTATGGTTTAGATAAGACTTTTCTAAATTTCAATATTTAGGCATGTTGGTTGGGGAAAGGCTGGAAGCTCATATCACTGTGTAGCTGGACACTGCCAAGCCATTTCCTTTCACATATATATTTTGTGTTATCATCTAGCCCCAGTGTATTAGGTATTATCATATCTCTGGGTACAAGAGACCTCAACCTATGTCTACGGGACAAGTGAGAAAAGCAAAAGCAAAGTTAAACACTGGCATGCCAGAAGCATGTGATGCCACAGAGAATGGACTTTGGAGGACCCAAAATAGCTATTTTACTATCTATTTTTTCTGAATATGATGGTATATCTATAATGATATGCATAGTATGTATAGGCATACATATATATATAAAAGATCTATGAACTTTTGGATATCTTCAGCTCTATGTTTCTGAGCCAATATACATTCATGTTCATGGAAGATTTGGTTTTGATTTACAGGCAGTCCCCAAGGTCCTACAGGTTGGAAAGTGACTTCCTGGGAGTTGATGAGCAGTTTGGTGCTGGATCAGGCTCCTTAGGAATAGATCTCTTATTTGGCCACTAAAACTAGCCCCAAAACACTACAGTGCAGAGACATTGGTCTTAAGAGGCAATTAAAACTGAGCCAGGATTTTGATAACCTTCTCATGCTCATCCATTGTAAAAAGCTGGAGCAGAAGGCTGCCACAGCTGACAGGGGAAAATCAACCTCATGGTTAAAGCCAGACACCCAAGGCTGTGGAAGCCAAGCATGTCACTCTGGCTGGGGTTAGCCTGTCTGAGCTCTCTGTAGGGAGAACAGTCAAGATTTGCATGGTGCCAAGCTCTTCTGTAGTCCTTGGGATGCCATGTGTCCTTTTAGGCACCCTGAGCTCAGCCCTTCTTTGCTAAGGAGAATCATAGAATCATAGTCATAGGATAGTTTGGGTTGGAAGGGACCTTCAAAGCTCATCTAGCTCCAACCTCCTGTAATGAGCATGAACGTCTTCAGCTAGATTAGATTGCCCAGAACCACATCCAGCCTGGTCCTGGATGTCTCGAGGATGGTGCATCCACTATCTCTCTGGGGAACCTGTGCCACTGTTTTACCACCATTGTTGTGAAGAATTTCTCCCTTATGTCCAGCCTGAATCTTCCCTCTTTAATTTAAAACCATCACCCCTCACCCTACTGCAACAGGCCCTGCAAAATGTCTCTCCCATCTTTCTTATACGCCTCCCTTAAGGGACACCACTAATTGCTGGTTTCCACTTGGACATTGAGATGTTGGTTGTGACTCTTTGAATGTGACCGTGCAGACAATTATTTATACATCTAATAGCCCATCCATCACATCTGTGTGTCTCCAAATGAGAGGCAAGAATGTTGGGGGGACCATACCAAAGGCCTTCCAGAAATCCTGGTAGATGACATCAGTAGCTCTCCTCTTGTCCACTGATGCAGTCACTCCACCAATAGAAAGCCACTTCTATGGACACTAAGCAGGCACAATTTGCCCTTGGCGCAGCCATATCAACCATTCTCTTCTGCTTCTGCTGCTGCAGAGGGGTGGCCATGGCTGTATCAGATGGGTAGACTGCTTGGCAGCCAGGCCTGAATTAGTAAGAATGCACAATATTGACGAAGTTTGCTTTATCAGAGACATGGATGCTGCTACCGAGCCACAAAGAGCAGAGCTGCGATGTGTCAACTCATAAATAACTCATCATGAGGAAAGTGTGCCCTGTCTGGGCATGGAGCCATAGCATTCATCCTTAGATACGCATTCAAATCAGCTCCATTAGGATCATATTCTTCTGTAATTACTCCATTGATTCGAACTGCATCTTATCTCCCCCTGAGAGCTGTGAACACCCTTTAATTTACTGAAAGGCAGAAGGGAGGAGAATGCTAACATAACATCTATGCTGCATTCAGAACAAGGCTGTGGAGAACATGAAAATGAGGCATGAAAGCCTACAAAGGCTGAACAGCACCAGTTCTGCAGGTCCTGAAGTCAGCAAAAGCAGAAACCTGAATGCTAATGGGTTGCCAGTGTTTACTTACATGGCAGCATCCCAGGCCCCTCGTGCTCACCATAAGGGTATGAACTCTTCAGTGACCCTGGTCTGTTCTGTGCTGGAGATGAAACCCAAAACCTGTCAAGTTTCATGCAGTCTCCAGTTTCCTAGCGGAGGTTTCAAAGTGCTCTTGTTACAATATCTTGTTTTCAGAAGCACTTTTCATGAAGCTTTACAAATTCCCCTCCTTAATCCCCTTTAAACAAGGGTCTTGTGACTTCCAAGAACTCCCTGAAAACTTCACTATTTCTATTACTATTATTGCTGGCACACAGGATGTTCATTACTACCAAGAGCTGCTGGGATAGGTTTTGGGGTGAGAGAGGGCATGAAGGAAGCTCTTAGGCTGTCCTTCACACTCTGCTATGAAGGAGCTGTTGCAAAACAGCAGCTGAAGCTGTGTGACCCCTTGGCAAAACATCAACCCAGCTGATGCAAGCTCAGAAGTGAAGGAGTAGGAGCTAAAAAAAGGAAAGAAAGGAAAAAGGAAGAGCTTCTTGTCAAATAAACTGCACCCCTTGGGTTGGGATCACATCTAAAGTAGTTACATATAAATTAAAGCAATTCTTTTCATCAGGGATTGTTGTGATAGGACAAGGGGTAATGGGCTCAGACTTAAACAGGGGAAGCTCAGGTTAGATGTAAAAAAGAAATTCTTTATTGTAAGGGTGGATGAGGCACTAGAACGGATTGCTCAAGGAAGCTGTGAATGCTCCATCCCTGGTGGCTTTTAAGACCAGGTTGGAGAGAGCTTTGGGTGACACGGTTTAGTGGAAGGCATCCCTGCCATCCCTGCAGGGAGGTTGGAACTTGGTGATGTTAAGGTCCTTTCCAACCCAAACCATTCTGTGATTCTATGTCATGTGAAAGACTGAAGGGAATGCTGCTTATAGGGAGTCCTGCAGGCTGATGGTACTTGTTGGTCTGTGCAGAGATGTGCTAACCACACTGCTGCGCACCAGGACAGGACATATGGGGTCTCTGACAAGAGCTTGCTACTTCTATTACTAGGTTAGATTTTATTCTGCATATGTGCAGGCAATGAAAGTAAATGAGTTGTGTTTTGGCCTAGGATGAAAGACTGCACTGCATGGTGCCATTATCTCTGCGTTTAGGTGAGAGTGGAAAGCAAAAAGTGTAATGAAAAAGTCTGGTTTCACTCACATGCTGTTTATATTGAGAGTCAAGAAGCCCTGGCCCACACATACTCTCCCCATTCAGCTGCCAGCTAGAGAGTCAAGATTAAGAGGAAGAGATGAAGGAAAAGCATTGCGGTAGCATACGTTACTAAGAGAGGGTTTGGTGGAGAAGCACAAGGAAAGAGAATCAAAACTTGAACCCTGTTGTCATGGACTCTCTTGATCTTCTTGGAGGGCTCTGGCCAAGTCACCAAGGCCATAACCTCCCTTCTGAATTTGCCAAAGTGTTTAAATGTAATTTAAACAAATGACAACATATTATTTGAGGTGCTAAGCTCCTCCAAGCACTGGAGGAGCCAAAGGTGTTAATGTTTGTCTGGCAACCACATACTTGCATATTTGAGTGCCCAGCTGGAGCACTTTGAAGGGATGGGGCTTACCCTCTGGATTTGATTCACTTAAATTAAAGCAAATTTGCCCCAGAGTTAAGTTTGGAGAAAATAAAGGTGGCTTTTGGTTGTTGTGCTGGGGAAAAGACTGTTTCCATACAACTTCCACAGTCACTGTGATAAAATGATTGCAATCCCCTTCTGCCGAAGGGCGAGGTGAAACCTTTCAATGGACTGTTGGCATTTTCCATATATTTACGGAGTTCACCTACAAGGGTATAACTTCACTATAGGGCTTCACCTAGGCACCTATTGGCATGTTTCCTCCATATCAACTCTCTCTTGCAGTCCTGCATCTCCATTCAGTGAGCACTTTCCCATCCTGTAAATTTGTGACAAGTCATGATCAGGATGTGTTTTATGCTTGATCTGAATGGTTATAAACAATTGTGCAAAGTATCAAGCAGGGAGGAATCAAGCTCTGAAGTTCTTGATGCAAAGCACTACTTGAACCCCTGAGATATAAACCACACTATAAATTGGCCAGAGGAAGATCCAAGGAACAAAATTAGGATGATACCAGACATTTATCTTCTGTGTGGGGAGGGGTATTTAGGGAAGTTTCTTCTCAATTTCACAGAAGTCTGCAATCACACCTTTGAATCTGGGAGTCATAGAGTCATAGAATAGTTAGGGTTGGAAAGGACCTTAACATCATCTAGTTGAACCCCCCAGCCATGGGCAGGTATACCTCGCACTAAATCATGTCACCCAAGGCTATGTCCAACCCGGCCTTGAACATCGCCAGGGATGGAGCATTCACAACTACCTTGGGCAATCCCTTCCAGTGCCTCGTCACCCTTACAGTAAAGAATTAAAAAACCCAACAGGACTGACAATCAGTTGGAGGTAGATCCTGGTTATGGCCTTATCTGTCTTCCCAGGAAAAGTTATT
>JASSUY010016596.1:0-26311 GCA_032466535.1 Forpus xanthops | reverse complement strand
GTCCCTGCCCATGGCAGGGGGGTTGGAACTAGATGATCTTAAGGTCCTTTCCAATCCTAACTATTCTATGATTCTATAAGAACCTTGTACATCAAACTCTTATTTCTTTCACAGAAACCCATATTCTCTTTTGAATTATTAGGCCGACATCCTAAGTAAATAACACATTTGGACAATCTATTTCTTTTTTATCCAGTCTTCCCATGGGAAGAGATTTTTTTTTTCTTGGCCTGAAAGAAGGCAGATTCATTCCTCCAGTTAGTAATATGGAGTTTAGGCAGATATTTCATGAGAGTTAGTGTCGCTTTTGAAGACATGTCAGCTTATTTTCTTTGTTGCTGAAGGCCACCACTTAAGACAGGAGATCTACAGAGTTTTATCCAAAAGCACAGGCAATTCCTGAGATTTTCACATTCTCCTTGGTTCAGACTTGAAAAATCAAGTGTTAAGCTACATTTTTGGGTTTCTGAATAGCTCCATGGGAATGAGAGCTCCTGTGTCACAGATGGCTGCAGAGAAAGGGCTGGAAAATCACTGTTGCTACCCAGTGTTTGTCCTGGCATCTTTACTGTTTGCTTATCGGCCATTACAATACAGGAACGCTTTTCATGAGTATAAAGCTGTGGCAATTTATTCAGTGTTATGGTTAAGTTCCACTCTGGCTAAATATATGGAGGGGCTTCTATTTTTCCTGTTATTTAAAGCTATGGAGTCTCAGACTTATATGATATCATCTGCAAACCAACATGGTATTGAGCTCCTGCATAAAAATGCTGCATAGATCTTTTAGTACAATACAAGCACTAAGAGAAGTAAGTGGTGGTGATAGGATGCTTAATGTTCATGAAAGGTTTGGATTTTACTCTCTTGAGTAGAAGGCAAAAGATTTGTAGACAGGTCCGGGTGAGGGGTCTACACGTGCATTTCAGTGCTAATCTGAATTATAATTAGTATTTAATAGCTATAAATTATTTAATAATTAAAAATAATTACTGCTAATACTGCAGTAACGTGCTTGGATGCAATTCAGTGATTGTATCACAGTGCAGCTAAATCCCTTCATATTTAGATATATTTAGTACCACTCGCCTGATGGTACATGGGGCCTAAGCTTACATCTCTGCTCCACAAACAGTTCTTGGTGCTTCTTCCTCAAATATGTCCAGGCTTTTCTTCCCCTTCTTTGTTTTCACCCTTGCTTGATGACATCCCCTGATTTCCATCCTGCTGTGTTCGTTCTCCCAGATCCATCTGATTCACATCTGGGATGCAAACCTTTATTTTTCTGTCTCTGTGTGAACCCAATGGAGGCAGGCAGAGAGCTGCCTTGTGCTGGATGGGATGAAGAAATTCTGGGCAATCTCCCATCTGAAGTTACTGTATGTTGCTCCTTTTGTACATTCTTGCCGACCACAAGCATTGTAAAATGACTGATGGCTGAGGACGGTCATCTCCACAGGCCAAGAAAGTGGTTTCATGCTGCTGTGCAGGAGCTGATGAACAGATGGCTGTGTTTGGCTTTGACAACATGCAGTGTGAATTGCAGAGCTGGACAGGGAAAATTGCAGACAGAGACCTCAGTGAACAGCTGGACACTTCATTGGTAACTGCCTGATCTAGTGAGATGTTCCTGACATACAGCTTTGTGACAGGGGCTGCAAGGTCTGATTACGGACCAGAAAGAGGTAAGCATCAAATCCACCTTGTGCAAGGATATGGGAGAACTGTAGGCCCTCTGAGCGGGAAAAGGGCTAGGAGGCACATAGCGTTGCTTTCAAGATGCCATACAATCTCAGTATGGACCCTCCAGGACCATATACCTTTGGTTCTTTCAAAGGGAGACAATTCCTGGTCTTTACATTGCCACATCTGAGTGGAGATCATTCTGTAACCTGTGTGTTTCTGCTTAGTACCAGGGGAATTTTGAAAGGACATTGTGTGTTCTTAGAAACCTGAAGCTCATGTCCTAGTAATGAAAATTCGCATGGTTTCTAGTAAAATGTGGTTGTTAGATTCCACTTGACACACATCCCATTCCTTTGGACATGAAAATCTGCCACTTCAGTTCTGCGCTACATCAAGATCTTGCAGGCATTTACCAACTCCCAGGGCTTCCTTTCTTCTCTCTCTCCCAGGTTGAGGAGAAGCAGAGGGCTGCAAAACCCATCTCTGATTAGAAAAATAAATGAACATTGTTTACGGTATTTGTTGGTTTTATTCAGCTATAGGAAAGTCAGGGCATTTGTGGAATCTTCAGTTTTAAACTCTAACCAAAGCAGAACTGCTTCCCACTCCATTCAGGATGTGCTGGCTGATTTCTCACAAAGGAGGGGAGAATTAGGTCTTGAAGAGGAATTTCAAAGAGACAAAGTTTGTAAGTTTAAGGCCGAGTGAGATGTGAACTACAAATAAGATCATGCTAAACATATGCAAATGCAGGCTAAAGGTGGTTTTATTGAAGCAACTTGATGAGGACAAAAGCTGGGCAGGCATAGCAGCGCTATGAGGGTCCTTGGATGCGAGGGCACGTAGCTGGAGCTTGATGTGAAGTGAAGCCTGGGGTGCAGAGACGTCAACCTCTTTCCTCTCCTGCAGTTTGCTCCTCATCCCTGATGGTGTGACTTGCCTTTTCCTTTCCTCCGTGGGTCAGTTTACTGACAAAGAACAGCAAGGCCAATCCTGTGGGTATCTGATCCAGCAGCCTCTCTGCCATTACAATTGGAGGTAGTGTAACATAATAGGAAAAGTCAATACTACAGAGAATGAACAGGCCTGAAGAGCCCTCTGTGCTCTCCCTTTGCAGCGGGACCCGGCTGCAGCTCACATGTGTGCAGGGGGGGTTAGCATCCTATTAGCATATCATTTATTCACTGAAAGGGAGGACCTGTGTGCCAGCAGCAGCTCCAAGGGACATGATCCCAGGGCAGCTGCATTCCCTCTTTCGGCGGTGTTGCCATGCATACGTTCCTACAGTCGCTGAGATGCAGTAGCAAAGAGATGGGTTAGGTAAAAAATGAACTTGTGCTCAGAGCAGCTGAAAATAGAGCAAAGGGAAATGAAGACCTCTTGGTGGCATTCACAGGTGCCACTCACCCTGGTGTCACCATCTGTATTCTTTGGCAGTGCTTCACCTTTTGCTTTCTCAGTTGAATGTGAGGTGTTCATGCTCTTGTTTGTATTGCAGGAACAACAAGTAGTCCCGTTCACAGACCCATCTTCCTCACCCTGAGTCACTGGGTACCTGTTTAATGAATGTATCACAGAGCTTACAACCCATAAACAAGGCAAGATAAAAGGGCAAGGAAAAGCAAAATAGGTGAAAAGGACAAAGGAACAGTGAAATGACCATAAATTCAGCTCGTTACAACCATATCAAACACAGCAAGACTCAAGACTGGCGTTCTCACAGCCCGCTTCTGCTGCGGAGTGCTTTGTCTGGCATCGTAACAGAGGTGAGCTTTTAATTAGCATGATCTTGAAATCAGTGGGATATCTGCACAGTAGGAGTAGCGGCTGCACTTCAAGACCTCCCATTTAAAGTAACCTGTGCACTGGAGAAAGAAGTCTTAGATGGAAAACTCCAATAAGGCTGCAGCATAGTTTGGACTTAGAAAATTTCCATCAGAATCACTGCTCTTCTCACTAGAGGAAGAATGGAAAAATCTGGCCCCTATTAAATGAAAGCCCTGATTAAAATAGTGATTTTAGTGCAGCTTTCAAAGGAAAATCCTATTTAAAGCTCCTGTTTCCTCACTTTGATTGATTCCCCTGGGAAATGTACATAAGGATAACTCCTTTAGAAAACACAGTGTGCTGTCCTTAGAACTTAGACGAAATTCCAAACGGAAAATATAACAGCTTAGTATTCTCTTTGCTAACACAGTCAGCAGAGATATAGCTATGCAAAATGCAATTCATGTATGTGTGTATCTATTTCTATCTCTCTATTCATCTATAAATTCATGCATACAAAGGGAAGGAAACAAGCTCAGGGTTAAAAATGACCAGGAGAAAGAGAGTTCATGTCTTGTTTCTGCTCTTTGAAAGCTGGATTCTGCACTGTCATGTCCTGCACAATCATCCTACTTCTGCTGAAGGAATATGATTCTCTGTGTAAAAATGAGACGCATCACTGTGTATGCAGAGGGGTAAACATACTGCATTAAGCATGAGCTATCTTTATAGAAACATAGAATCAACGAGGTAGGAAAAGACCTTTAAGATCATTGAGTGATGCATAATTTATAAAACAATGCCAGTGTGAGATTGTCTGTGAAGTAGGGGTGAATTGCACAGGAATGTGGATGAGCCAGGAACTGGGAAGGCTAACAGAAAGTAGGCTCAGACATCAATCTTAAAGCAGTCTGGTCATGTTCTTAACCCGAGCACAGGATCTTATGGTAAGCACGTATGTATTTAGCACACTCATCACACCCCTGGGAGGACCATAATGGGGGACAGTACTGTAAAGCTCTGAAGTAGGGGGTACCCCGCATTGATGTGGATATTGAATAGTAACTGGAGTGGACAAGAATGAACTTAGTCTGTGTTTCTGGAAAAGTGCATTGCCTTTGTGGAGCATTTTGGGGGAAAACTCCTATATTGATCATGAAGAAAAAACCATCTGAATAATACCACATGTCAGCAATGCAATGCCAAGTGACAGATCTTGGCTCTCCATACTTCTAGAGGGTTTTGGCTGCATGTAACAGGTATTTGGGTAGTCCAAATGAACTGATTAAATTAAATCAAGGTCAAAGTATGTCAGAAAATGTTTTACCTCTCAGGAACAGAATTACTCCAATAGCATTTTCAGAGCCTTGTGTCTCTGTTATTGTAGCAGTCTATCCTCATATCACTGCATTGATTTTTTAATTCCTGTGCCATCCATAAGGATATTTCCATAGAACCAGGTTCAATAGCTGTTCTATGTGTCCTTTTTCCAAGAATGAAAAACACCATGTGTGGAATTAATTTGATACTAAATAAAAGCCATGAAATAAAGCCATGCTATAAAGCCACGAAATAAAGCCATTTCTTTCCAAGCTCATCATACTCTGTCTTCCTTTAGACTTTCTGCAGAAGAAAAGCACTGTGAGGGAGAGATTTGTCTCACTGCCTTTGGAAAAATGTCCCAGGGAAGTGATGGATTCCCCAGTGTTGGACACTTCAAGGATTCGGCTGGACAGGGTGCTGGGGCATCCAGTGCGGAGCAGGTGATCCCTGTGGCGGTCACTTCCAGCCCAGTATCCTGTGATTCTATGATTAATGTTAAAGACAGATAAACTTAGGCAAATTAAGTGTGCCCTCAAAGAGCGCATTTCTTGCTTTTCCTTATATGCTGAGAGACACTCAGATGTTCTCATGTACACGGAAAATGCCTAAACTTAACTGAGATAAATGCCAGTGTGCCCTATTTTTGTGAGGGGTTTTCATTCTTTTTCTTTTTTTAAACCATTATGTTGTGTTTTTTTCTCAGCTCCTGACGTAATTTCCAATCTGTGACTCCTCTATCATTACTAGGTGCGAACACAGAGCTGCCTTCCTTCTCCACAGCGGGGCACAGCTCCATCCTTGCGGATATGGTGTCACGAGCTCTTAGTGCTACAGTCAGTATCATCATCACCATCATCACATCAGGGAGTGCCTACTTATGTTTCCTGAAATACATCTGCTCCGGATGATGCAAAGCTACCCAAGTAGTACCAGACAGAAGAAATGATCCTAGCAGGTCTGAACAGCAAGTCTCATCTCATCTCATCTGGTATGTACTGAGCTGTGACAAAAAATACCTGTAACTAAGAAGACGTGCAATGAAATAGAGGGGACATGGTACTCAGTGAGTAACACCAACCAGCAGACCCCTATATAACAGCAGGGATTTGCCATATTGTAATCTTTTTATCTGTAATTGGTTTTTCCTAGGTAAAATGAATCTTCAAAGTTTTCTGATGAAATGCTACACAGATCACACTTTCTGGTACTGTTTGGCTCTCCCTGACAATACCTTTCATCCTCTCTGATAACATCCGGGCCTATTGCGTTTTTCTTGGCACTTTTTTGCCTTCACATTTGAAATGGATTTTGGGTTCCAGACTTCTGCCATTGCTACCAAGTGTTCCAGCTTGGAAAGAGAGAAAAAGAGTCTAGGACTGGATACCTTGGGAACTGCCTGAATTTGTCATCTTTTGAAATAATAAACACAACTGGACACACTTTTGAAGTTCTAAAGACAAGCCATTGCTCACCATATACCGAATCTGAACAACACACTGCAGATTGCATTATATCAGAGGTCAAAATACATGATCTAGTTAGTGATCATCTGTAATTCTGATCTTAAACTGACCTTCAACTCTATCACAACAAGTACGTTTCTGTTATTAACTGATCTTTAAGGGCCATGGGTGGTTTTTTCTTTTGCTGTTGAAGCTTCTCATTTTACCCATGTAACCAAACTGTTATACTTGGTTACATGGCTATGTTCCATCTCTGGCAGCACTCAAGGCCAGGCTGGACATAGCCTTGGGTGGCATGGTTTAGTGGGAGGTGTCTCTGCCCATGGCAGGGGGGTTGGAAGTAGATGATCTTAAGGTCCTTTCCAACCCAAACTATTCTATGATTCTATACAACAACTATACCAACTGTTCAATAAAACTCTCAGCTATCATGATTCTGTCCATGCAAGTGAAAAGGCCCTCTTGGATCATTTTGGATTAAGGTGGACAAGGAAGAATTGAAAAGCTTTTTGGAAGATCAGTTTGTAGGATTTGCTGTGCAGCTCCCAAAGCACAAGAGGTACAGATAAATACAGGCAAACATCCAGACATGGCTTGTTTGAGGCCTACCTGCATCTAGTCTTTGAAATGCATGTTGTTTATCACCAACACATTCACCGAGGCAAACTACAGCTATATTTGCCCCCTTTCATATGTACCTCTCCAGGAGACATTGTTTCTATGTCAGCCTCTCCTCTTCCCCTTGAAAACACAACTTAAACAGTTCTGGCCTTTGTTTTTACAGTAAATGGATGGAAAGTGGGATATTTGAAAGGCCCATGAGGAAAAATTGGAATAGAAACTCTAATTTTTACAAATCTGCCTATGTGGGTTGAACCATTTCATGTTTTCTTGAAGAGCTGGGGTGCCAGCAGTGTATGCCAGGTAGGTTTTGGATCTCCTCTGTGCTCCTTGGGCTTCTAATCCAACAGCAAAGATGAGATACAAGATCCATGACCACAGTTATTCTGGGAAAGGGCTAACAAAAGCAGTGCCCATCTGCATTCAGACCTGGCTGTCACTGTGTGTATAAACTCCACTATTCTTATTCAGATTTTACCTGCAATTGATCAGCAGTATTTATTCTTAAAACCAATTAGTTTGTCTTGCAAAGTCATATTGTGTTTTGCCTCTTAAATCTCAGGTACTTCAGTGGCTCTGTGTACCTGTGTCACTAGTAAGTGAACCGAAGAGCTGATTCCCATCAGATGAAGGACTGACCTTGACAAATCTACTTTACAGCTGTGCATATTGGTGAAGAAAACAAAATAAATCTCAATCCTTCTCTCTTTGTGTAAAATGACCTCTGGGGTTTTACCTGTGCAAGTTTCCATGGCTTCCATTTCATATTGGATAGCTCTTTGTGAAAACCATCTGGCAAGCCCCAGCAGTCCAAAGAAAGCCCATGAGTACTGCTGGTAGCATTAACATATGCTGGTAGTTGTTGATATTTTGGCAGTTGTATTGAAAACACAATATTTTGTATGTTGCATATTGTATTTTGTTTCCATTAAAACCTTTCCTCATACCTTAACCATATCTGACTGATAGCCTTAAATAAAGTCATCAAATGCACAACTGGTTCTTCTTTGACTTGCTTGGGTTGGTTACTTCCGCTCTAGGTACCTGATTCTAGAGAAAGGAATTGCTCTGCTCAGGTTTGATTTGACATGCAGTCAGCCTTCTGCCATAGATCTGGTTTAGATCAAGGATGTCCCTCAGCACAGGCTGCACTTGAGAGACCTGGATTTCTTGCTCTCCCAAAGTCCTTCTACACAAACACCTCAGAGCACGTCTAACACCTTCAAGGACCTCTGCATACCTGCTCAGCATCAGTGCAGCTTGGGGAAAGATACACCAGCAATTCCCACTGTACCCACAGCCACCAGGGTACAGCTCTGGCTGCGGATCCCATCTTTTCCTCCACTGGGAACAAGTAGTTCAATACTTGTTAACCAAAGTAACAGAGTTAACCAAAGAAGAAATAGAAACAGATTAATGGGGAGGGTACTGCCCTGGGTGGCAGGAGTCATGAGCACTGCTCCCTTTCTCTGGCATTTGCTTCTGTATTTGCCATTAACCCTCAGAAGGCATAAATGGGAGCAGACCTGGAGCCACTATTCTCCCAGGTCAGATGCCCATTCAGCCAGGAAAACACGGGCTGGATTAACTTCTAATATACTTATACAGTATGTGACAGCAGTGCTGAACAGCCGAAGGGTTGGAAGAAGTCGTGGGGAAGTCAGCAAAAAGGACATGGGGTCAGACCCGAAAAGACTCAGTGTTTTGTGAGGAAATCAAACTCCTCAATCCGACTTCTTTAAACCCATTTTGCAAAGCGCACCTCTTCCTCTGCAGCAAAGGAATCAAGGCATCCACCAGAGGGAGATCCATGAATGCTCATACAGAAATGGTTATGAACAGCCTGGGGAGAGCTGCCTGTGCTCTCCCCAGGGCAGGAGCAGCTCCCTGCAGCTGCTGGGCTGAATTCAGCATGCACTGACCCACATCTGCATAATCTTAAGTGAATACCCAGTGAGCTCTAAGGAATTGCTCTGCACATTGCATTGAGCATTTCATTGGATTGGGGTTGAAATACTCAGTGCTTCGCAGGATCGTAGCAGCAATAGAAAACACTCTGCTTACACCTTGGCTTTTATTTTGCCCTCACTGCTCCACTCATTATAAAGAAAGCTAAACCAGGGCAGCCCCGCTCCTGGGAGGCCCAGGGAGGAAGCCTTGGAAGCAAACCCAATTGCTTCCAATCAGGAAGAGGTTTTGATGGGGCTGCCTCTGACACACTGCAACAGTGGCTGCAGAAACCACTGCTCCTGCTGCATCCCAGAGAGAAAAACAGTGGCGTGATGATGCCCTCCCATCCAAAATACAGGATAAACCTCTGCTTCAACATGAAGTCTACCTCTGAGATCTCTTTGATTCACAATAATACTATTCACAGCACAGAGGATCAGGGTGCGCTATTCCTTCAGCAAAAAGAACAGTGAATTTCCTATTTCCCTCTGCCCTAGAGAGCAGAAAAAAGATCACAGCACCAGCAAGCAACTGTGGAAATATCCCAGATTAAAAATACCATTTTAGAGCTTTTTAATCTTATTTTTAATGCACCTTCTGAATGTCTTCAAGTCTTGAACAATTCCTACAAGAAACTGAAGCGAAAGCACTCCACCCTGCTGCAGAGCTCCATCCAAATTCTGCTTTACACTCTAATAAGGGAGCACAAGGAGTTAATCCCAGCTATGTGCTTTGACATAACTCTTGGCTCAAGGCTAGCAGGGGCTGTGAGAAGACGTTAAATGAAGGTGATTCCTGCCTTGATGAGATTATTTTCTAATAAGAGAGAAAGAAAAGGCACTGCAGCATTAGGAAAGGAGCAGGGGGTTGTTTCTGTGACCGCAAGAACTGTCAGGGGAACGCAAAGACGCACAGAAGGTTTTGCCTTAGGACATTCCTAAGTCTGAATTCCAGCCCTGAAAGCAGCCGGCCCCCAGCCCAGGGCACAGCCCTTTGTCACCTCTCCTCCCTCTGCAAACCAGGCATCTTAATACCCCCACTTTTCACAGGAATGCTAAATAAAATGCCTTGAAGATGAAGTGCCTGCGCTGCTGTCACACTGCCAGCTCTCCTGTGCAGTGCAGAACTGCACGGAACAGGAGCCAAGGGCAGGGAAGCATTAGTCAGTCTGAATTTGGCAAACGAGGGGTCAGTGCCTGATAGCCCTTGCTTGCAGATCAGATTAGTGTGAAATGCCCTGCCCAGGTTATCCTGGAAGATCAACTACAGCAGGAGATGACTGTTCTCTGCATAGGACATTATATTCTCTGCATAGAGCCCAGGACATTACTTTCAATGTGCATTTGCTTCATCAGACCTGATTTTCTGGGCTGTTTGTGTTAGTTGCAGCATGTATGATGTGAATGTAAATATACTCAGCCTTTTAAATGGAGTGCTTCCAATCTGTTCATATTAAAGCTAATGTTCTTTTATACCTTTCATCTTTTCATTTCTGCCAAGCGTAGTCCAGGGGTATCTACTGACAGGCCATTTCCAGTGGTGGTTCCCTCACTGCGGAGGTTGTCTTAATCCTACCCAAGGCTGCAGGCTTTTGTAGAACGAATTACAGCAGAAAGACCATGATTTAACACCTGCAGGGTGCAGAGCAGCACAGAACACTACTTTGGCAAAGCATGGCATCCACATCAAGGTAATCTTTGAACTGATAAGCCAGAAGTAAGGCTGATGAGTTTGTGTGCAATGCCTTCTGCCCCTGCACTCCCAGTTCTGGAGCAAGCTTAGCTGTGCCCCAGCCATCCACTACCACACACCACTGCTCCATGGAATGAGGAGAAGCTGGGGGGCTCATCCTATGGAGAAAACATCTGGGATGACAGCAGGTAACCTCGGTCCTGTGACAAGAGACAAGCAGGACAGGCTTACAAGGCATGTCTTGATCACATCAAGAATGTCCTCTGTAAAGCCAATGTATTCACTTTTAAAGTATTTTCTCTATAGAAAGTCAAATATTAAGAATGAAGAAGAAAATGCCAAGTGGGCTCTCAATGCTGCTTGCCAGTCACCTTTAGTCTTCTAGTCACTTGTAGTCATGGGGAAAGGCAAGTCTGAAGCACTACTGGTATTATTAGCAATCTAAATATTTGCACTGACTCTCCATCCATCCCGCATAAGACACTAGCTTTACTGTTAGCAGTTGTGGAGGTTGATTGAAGTCCTTGATGCCAGCCATGCTGTGCTCACCTGGGACACAAGGAGACAATAGGGATCCAAGTCACCTCTGCTTTCCTGCCCCTTTGTAGACAATATTGAAGCTAAAGGGATGCTCAAGTTGTGGTGGTGAAAGCAGGGACTGGGCTTTCGTCTTCCCAGTGCGTGCACTCACTCATGTGGCTAGTTTTCATTCCCTCTGCAACAGAGGAAAAGCACAAAGTAAAATACCAAGACTGGGACAATGTCATTATTAACAGGAGTTGGGGAAAATGCCATTAAAGCCAGCCTAGAGCATTCCTCATTTAACCCCGTGGGACTCTGACAATAAAGACATGTTTTTATAGGAGTCCCTTTTACTCTACATACCCTGACCCCCATTCAGTAAATTACATGTGGTGCAAGAATGTGAAACATCCCCAAAAGGAGATATCTCCAGTTCCACAGTGCTTCTGCCGGAGTCTGTTTTGCTCTATACAGGCAAATCAGCTTCCAAAAAAGCAACATGCTTCTGGAGGGGCAATATTAACAAAAGCAAAGTGTGTGAGGAAAAGCCAAGATGAGGCCAGGAAGGCATTCAGCTCTTGGGAAGCACTCCTTTATCTCTTACCACTCCCTTGTCCCCTTTTTTGTTGGCATAAGGGAAAAATTCCTGATGAAGCCACACATGACACAAGGCACATTGAATGTTTGCAGTGTGAAACTGGGCTGAATTAAAGCCATACAGACTGGAGATAAGTCAAAGCAGCTTGTGTAGAAGCATCCCAGGACAGCCATGACGTTGCAATGGAAGCAGGGCCAGGAGTCACATGGAGATGAGTCCTTGCAAAGAGTCATTTCTAATACAATCAAAGTCAAAATACAGCCCAAAAACGCTGTAAAAAATGAGAAATTTTATTAGTTCCAGATGGAATCATAACACCAAGTTTCAGAAAAAGTAATCAATGCCAACACGCTGAAGAAAATAAACACCTCTTTCGGGTCATAGAAGGAGCTATTGGCATCAGACAGCCCCTCCGGATATGAAGATGGTTATTCACATACATGCTGCTTATAAAACAAGGAAAGAAAAAAGCAAACAAACAAACTAACCCAAACCCAAGAGAAGGGGTTTCCTGCCTGTCCTCTCCACACTTCTGTTATAATCTGGTCTTTGTACACTTCACTGGCTGAGACCATGGGAACCTTGGGTTTATTCCTGATGGATTTTAACTGTTTCAAACCTGAATAAGTCACAGATTTCCATATGGAGAGTCAGCTGTACTGCGCACAACTACTGGGAGGAACAGAACCCAGGACTATCTGCGCCTTGGTTGTCTTTGAAGCAGGAGAGAAATCAAGGGTGGCTCCAGGGAATCCAATAGCATAATTTAGCAGGTTTGGGATTTCACCCCAAACATTCCTTCTGCAGTCTACAAACTGAGCCTGAATCTGAAGATCCAGCTTGGCTTTCTCTCACTTTCCCATCACCAATAATCTATGTTTGAACGTTCATAAACAACTGTGTTTATAATCCATAAACCAGAAACCCACTCTAACACTGTGAACGTGCTATCCCTGCAGAGCTCACAGGGAGAAGCAGCAGTGTAAGTTTATTTTAGTCAATCAAGTCAGTTGGTAAGGTTCTCTGTATACACAGGAACTCACTCTGCTGCGTAAGCAAGGGCCAGACATGTTTATATGCTTCCATAGAAAGTTAATAGCCACCACATACAAAACCCCCCAAGTATGCGTGCTTTCAGACAAATAAAATCCAACCTGGACCCTAACCTCCATTCTGCTCCCATTAAGACTTCCCCAGCTTTGGCTGATGCTTGGGTTCAGCAGAATAGCAGCTACACATGATTTCCCCAGATACAGAGCATTAACTTCTTGCTCAGCGCTGGCTCTGTGGTTGTCTCAGGTTCTATTAGTATCTGTGCAACCTGGCCTTGAACACTGCAAGGGATGGAGCATTTCTCACTTCTTTGGTCAACCCATTCCAGTGCCTCACCATCCTCACACTAAAGAACTTCTTCCTTATATTTAACCTGAA
This sequence comes from Forpus xanthops, assembly GCA_032466535.1. Classification (NCBI taxonomy): domain Eukaryota; kingdom Metazoa; phylum Chordata; class Aves; order Psittaciformes; family Psittacidae; genus Forpus; species Forpus xanthops. The sequence continues at coordinate 13,258 of JASSUY010016596.1, read as the reverse complement.
CTTCCCCTGTGTAAGACTGAACCCACCACCCCATGTCCTACCACTACAGTCCCTGATGAAGAGTACCTCCCCAGCATCCTTGTAGCGCCCCTTCAGACACTGGAAGGTGCTCTGTGGTCTGAACTGGTCTAAGTTGTACATCTCCTTCCTATCAGTGTGACAACGGTGTCTGAGACTTAAGTCCAGAGCCTTACCCAACAAGTGATGACTCTTAACTGCACCTCTCAGCAGCATTGCACATTACCTTGCAGACAGTAGTGTCTCAGGTGAACCCAAGCAAGACTAAAGTGATGCTGGTCAGAAAGGTGAAATGCTTTAAAGAGCTCACTTTAACACTGACCTCACATCACCCCATGGCACATACCTCCTTGCTATCCCTATGTTGAAGAAACTTGGAGTCCCCCTCAGCACTCACAGGACAACACTCTCTAAAAGCACCTTATTTCACCTCTGGCAAGCTAAGAAATTCCCTTATTTCCTCCTGGGTGACACCTCAGTGACCCAGGCTTCATGACATCCTGCTTGACTTGCAGTGATTCCTTGTTTGAATCTATGTATATTAGTCCAACTCAGTTTGCTTTGGGTTTCCATGCACACAGATGTTTTCGCTGGCTCCCAGGCAGCTTCTGGTACCAGTGGTGAAGCCCATTTTGATTCCTTGAGATAGCAGTGGTACCTCAGGAGTAACAAACAGCTAAGATAAAGCTCAAGGAGAAACGAAGAGGCAATTTTTGTTCTCCTCATTGGACTCTGGCTATTAAAGATCACACAAGTTCAGTTCCTGAACACCTTTAGGAAATTAGGGAAATCTTTCCTGCCCTGATCTCTGTCAAATGTGACTCAGGTTCCACCACTAGGACCAATTGTTTCTGTCTCAGCTGCAAGGTCATCTCTGGATTAAAGTGCTTATTGTTTACTTTTGATGAATGTTCACCATCTGAAGGTAACTGAGGAAGGCATTTCATTTTCCTTCAAAACACTCATTTACGCAGATCTAACTAGTCCTTCCTCTGGGACAATGTCACTTCCTAAATACAAGTTAAAACCAGCTACTACAAAAAAACCCCGAATTTCCCTAAACACTAGGAAATGAGGGAAATGCCATTAAACATGGAAAAGAAGGGTATTCAGAACCATAGAATAGTTAGGACTGGAAAGGATCTTAAGATCATCCAGTTCCAACCCCCCTGCCATGGGCTTAAGTTGTTATTCTTTCCAATTGTCACTCTTACAATAGCACCTATACACAGCAATAAGCATTGTGTGAAGTCCTTGTAGCACCAAGCAATCCCCATAATAGCAAGGAGATTAATGTCGAAGAGATTGAAGTATTTCATAGCTGAATTTCCCATCAGTGCATCTGGATAACAAGCCTTGTTTTCACACCCCATTTGCCTTCAGCGAAGGGGAATAAATGAACCTGCACAGTGCATGCACGCACTAATGACTTCCAGTACTCAGACTGGGTCAAGCTGAATAAGTCTGCCTGGGAAACCTTGGGCAGATGTGAACTCACTTGCCAGGGCTGAAAGCCAGCTTTGACCCAAAGGGTGCATGACCACATTGGCAGGGTGCTGAGGTTGAGTTCCTCTGCCTGGCTGCTGGAACCAAGGGGAGAAAGCAAAGAGCAAGGGGAAGGATTATCCTGTTGACATAAAGAATGTGTTTAGGTGACTTTCCTAAGGTCACTCAGAGGCACTGGTTGGGATGACAGCAGGGCATAGTCATGAAGAGCAACAAGAAAACATCCTTGTCAGGAGGGTGAGCAACCCAGCGTTGCCTCACCTGGGTTTGTAAAACGTGTACAGACAAAGCATTCATCACCTTCTCTTTCAGAATGTGCCCGCTGTAACTTCACCTAGTTTGTGTTTTAATCCATTAATTTCTATATAGTTTTCCTGACTCCACCACCTGAGCCCGGGGTAAAGTTTGGGATACGAGTGAGGAAGGTGAGTGCACACAGAAGGAATGCAAGTGCTGGAGGAAGCCGGGCTGCCAAATAGCATCTGTGTCTCCTGCTGAAGGCCGCATTGGTGCTGACACACTGGGTTATTTCTGCTGTGATATTATCGGGGTGTCTAATTAAAGACAAGGTTAAAGACACTGCCTGAGATATAAAGTTGTGGATACTTGCAAGCGGAGATTTCAGATCTTGCTTTAGCATTTGAAAGGTCAGAAGTTTTATAGCTCCTGCTAATCTCCACTGAGGTGCATCCCAAACACTGTCTCAGGTAGCACAAGCCTAGCTTTAGGACACCAGGGCAACAGAGAAGTATTCCCCTGCCAGGCCTAATCAGAAAAGGTTGCACTAATAAGAATATTGCTCGGATTTCTCAGATCTGATGCTTGGTAAAAATATTGTTATTTCGTTTTGGTTTTGTAATATAGAGAATTAAACAGCCTTTCATTGCAATCAAGTCAGTTCATTGTTTAATGCATCAAGTGCAGGGATAAATACTATTTTTCCATTAGGCTCTGCTTGGAAATCAAAAGCACAAACCCATATTTTAAATCTAGCTACTTATCCATGCCAAGGAGCATGAGTCACACATGATGGTATTCACGAACAAGCCAGCAAAGCTTGGAGAAACATCTTGGTGTTAGGTTTCTGTTCCATATCCAGAACCAGACAAACTGAACTGTCTAGAGGGTGAAATCTGAGAATCACAACAGTGGTCAAGATTTACAAACTCAGGTGCCTAAGAGATAACGCTGCTCTGGGGGCTTTGATCAAAGGTAATGGCATTGTTGAAATGTTGACTCCAAAGTCAACATTTCCAAAGTTAACAGGCACCAGAGGTGGGCACTGCAAAGGAAACTGGGGTGGCATTCAAGGAACAACTTGTAGGCATCTGCCATGCTCTCATTATAGTAAATATGGATGGAGCCTCCAATAAAGCTACTGGGGAAAGTGGATGATCTTAAGGTCCTTACCAACCCTAACTATTCTATGATTCTTTGATTTGTTGATTCAATGATTCGACGATATGACTTGATCATCAAGTGACTCCTTCAGGTACAGCAATAATGCTGAAGGCTTCATGGCCTGTATTAGCTGAACTGCTAATGAGTATAAAGGGAACATAGACAGACCTCATGTACACACTTACGTGGTTTACTGTGTAACTGAATCCCAAATCAGATGTCAGTGTGGACCATCTGTTTGACTGCAGTCAAGTTGTCTCAAGCTATGAAGCAGTCATGTCTCAGGTACACCCACTCCACACAGGGGTTGCTCCTTTGTTCACAACACACTCTTCCTTAGGAGGGAGGAGCGAACACCTCAGCTCAAAGCAAAATACCAGGAGAGTTTCTAGCTCTGTTCACACAACACAACCCACTCTCAAGCTGCAAGAATTACTGTACCGTGCCTTGTGTCTACAGGTAACAGGCTTGAAACCTGGGTGTGAAGCTTGAACTCCAACAAGGGGAGATTAGTCAACACTGACAACCTGGGCTATCTACTTCACATTATGCTGTTGTGAAAGGCATTGAGATTCCTGACCAAAATCTCTTTCTATCATGCTGTTTCCATGAAAGTCAGTCTTAGAAACCAAACACAATCACTGCCCTACCAGTCCTTGCAGTCTCCCCTGGCACATCTTAGAACCAGCCAAAGCATCCAAATATTTATAAGAACTCTTCAGGTTTTGTTTCTTTTTATTTATTTCTTTTCTTTTATATTATTTATCCATTTTCACAAACTTTTTTCCATAAGAAATTATAACACAAGCCTGATCACTGGCTCTTGTTACATGGACCATTAAATCTCTGCAGGGTGACACTGGAAATCAAGGGCTCCTTATGCTCATAAGGCTCTCTGCAATATCTAATCTATAAAACAAAGGACAGGAAGAGAGGGAAAATCAGCCCCAAGTCCTCAGAGCTGTATGTCCAAAAGGGCAAGGAATGCTGACGACAGGGAGGCTCATGCCTGCAGCCCAGAGAGAGGTGGCAACTGTGCTGAAGCAATGATGTCCTGATCATCAGCAGCACCCAGAGCACTAGGTGTCACTGCCACTGTAAGGACATCAGAGAGGATATGAAATGACCGTTCAAAAGAGCATGGCCACATCACTGCTGAACGATGAAAGAAAATGAAGGACTGGGGGGGCACTGTCAATCAGGGCTCTGTGTTTTGCTCTGCCACTCCTGGGATCCAGTTTCCTCAAGAACCACGGCTCAACAGTAAAGCACTAAGTGTTATAGAATCACAGAATGGATTGGGTTGGAAGGGACCTTACAGCTCATCGAACTCCAGCCCCCTGCCATGGCAAGGGACACCCTTGCTTAGCACAGCCACACTGTGTGATACTACAGGGATGATCTGGAAAGGCACAGATTAAAGCCTGGAAGTGATTCCTGGGAAGGGATGGCCTCACTGAATGTATGGGACACATTTATAACCCTGCCTCTTGGACTAAGAATGAGAAAACAACCACCACACCAATCACAAAGGGTCACATTGCCAAGTAAGGCAGTTGGAACTGATGATATAAATACACTTTGAACAAGACATCTTTATCAAGAGCGGAAGTATTAAGAGCTACAGTGACCAGGCAACACAGGAGAAAGGAAGATAAAGGGGGGCTGAGATAAGGGTAATGAAGAATGACAAATAGAGCCAAGTGGTTTTTTCCTCTTAAAGAAAAAGGAGTCCCTTCTACTTATCGAGCTCAAGAACAGAGGGAGGAATTCCCTCATTCAAGTTGCTGCACAAAGGGAGCCTCAGCAGCAAAATGGAATTGCTGCTGCAGAAACCCAAGCCCTCTCCTTTACAAACACAGGAGGAAGCTCCAGTCCAGCCACAGGTCAGCCTGCTTCCCTTGGGAAGCCTGTAGAGGATAACACGGGATATTCCCATGGCATGATGTTTCCCTTGGGGCACACAGCCCAGGGTGTGATGGCTCAGGGCATGGCTGTTATTGCTCTCCCTTAAGCCAGGGAAAACAAAACACAATCAGATGCAATTTTGGCCCTGTAAAAACATATTTGATTGTTTAGATTTGTCCTTTTGTTATCCCAGAAAACCTCCAAGGAAAGGAGCCTGAAAGGATTAATTAAAGAGCAAGAATTAATCGAAAGCAGCTCAGTCTCTTCTGGCTAACACACCCTATTGCACTTGCAGCAAGAATTGTTCTCATCTCTCTATGGTGTGGTTTTAATTTCTAATGATTGAGCTCCCTACGGCCATTCACAAGCAAACTGCCCTGGCTGTCACCCGACCTGAACCTCTCTGCTGATGGCTGCCTTTCTCATGGGTGGAAAACACAGCAGTGCTGGGGCACCAGGAAGAGCCTGTCCCAGTAACTGGCTGGCTCAATCAAAACTGGAGCCAGTGGAAAGAATCCAAATTACTTTCGAGGACGCTAGCTCAAGTCTTTTGAGATTTCTTTTCCAAGAAGACAGGGCTGGAAGTTGTAGAAGTGGAAATGTGAAAGACAGGGAGAGGTTTACATGATAGCCCCTGTCACCTGTTGCACAGTTGTCCTGAGGACCAGGGTCTGCTGACTGTGATAGTGCCTTGTTAATGAGTGAGCTTCTGCTAAGCAGTGCCAGGACTCAATTATAGGCCTTAATGAATGGACCTGGCCAACCTGCCCTCCCTGCACCCATGCTGTAAGTAGCCTTGTCTCCAGTCCTACCTCTGGATCATCTCCTCCTGCTCATGACCAGGCTGCCTGGATGGGCTCCATCCAGGGTCTTGCCTTTTCCGATGGACACTGTATTGTCACTGCTCTTGGCCCACCTGTGACTGCACAGCCCATGCTGGGATCACCCTCATATTCCAGCTTGTCCTACCTCATGGAGCAGCCCCACTCTTACTGCTCCTGAGCAGACAAAGAAATACCATATGCTTAGCCCACACATGAGGACCCCATGGGAGCTAATATTGCTCTTGTAGAGATCCCAAAGTGCTTTCCATACTCTGTTTCACCAACCTTCCCAGCCTGGGGAAGTGTGCAGCTTTCCTATGAGCAAGGCAGCCAGGCACAGTCGAATCAAGACAGCTGACCTTGAAAAACAGATGAATGCTCTCCAGACAGCCTCCAGTGGGATGTGGTTTCCAGGCCACTCAACTCAATACTCAACCCAATTTGAAGTTCTGAAGAAAGAGTTTAAGTGAGAGATTGGGTTTATATAGAGAAATAACCAGGATAAACACAGAGTGTTATGTCATGGTAAATCGTATGTTATATACCAACTGAAACAAGCAAAAAGCCAGCTTCATATATGCATATCCATACACTTTCATAGTTTCTTCTAGCTCAGTTCAGACAAAATGACCTGGGCCCTCTTATTACTCAGGCTTAAATTCAGATTTAGGAACTTTGGATATGCCATTTATAGTCCAAATCATCCATCAATAACATGAGGTTGAAATGACCCTCAGTCTTAGCACATTACTGCTTACAAAATACTTGCAAAACAGAGACTGACACTCACCTGCTCTGTATGATATGCAGGTAGGTCATCACCTGGAAAGTGTTTCCAAATATCAAAGCATTATTCATGATAAATGGAGTTTTGATAAGGCTGTAATTTTCTGAGGAAGGGCCAGTGGCAATGAAATACGGGTGGGAAACTCTTGGAAGCTGTTCTCTTCAACAGGAAGATTTATGACCTCTCTCGGGAGCTGCAGAGGGTCTTCCAAGCTCTTACCTCCGGACTAGGAAACAGTGTGCTGGGAAGTGGTAGTTGCTAAGAATAACTGAAATGAGATATTGCACATGGCATCCCTTGTGTTTCCACACACACTCTCTTTTGACCTCTAAAAGCAAGTCCTTCTCATCATTTTTATCCCATACAGATGAACGCTCATTGCTACTTCTTTTCATTAGTGCCTATGCCGAGATTCAGCTTCAAAGCAGCCTGTTCTTTACACACTGAGATGTGCAGCACAAGCAGGTCGGTGCCTCACCACACAGCTACCACATCACCAGGGACAGCTGGAGATAATTTGTTCCAAGGGCACTTTGGGAAGTCCTTTAAACAATAATCTAATTCTGTGTTTTAATAAAAAAGGCAGATGTGGGCTTCAATTCCCTGCATGAAATAACTTGAACTCCAGGCAGACGTGTTTTAATAGACTCCCCTTTCATATCATCTAACAAGATGATTGTCAGATGCACAGATCTTATTCAGTTACCATCACCTTGCTGGCAGCTGCTTCACAGGCCTGTTCTACAGTAAAAATAGGCTATCAAAACCATGACAGCACAAGAAAGACATGGCCAAAATGATGGTATTTGGTAAAAGTACCACCTGCTCATTTCAAAGCAACAAGTGTTTAATATCCTGTAGTCACTCTTGTTTTTCAAGCTTTTTATGGTTCCTTATGGTCCTTTGCAGGACAAAGGTCTCAGAAATCCCAAGCAAGAAGAGAGATCCACTGCTGTAAATGCAAAAGCAGAATTAGACAGCTCAGGATCAGCAAGGAAACGTCATTTACTCCACTGTCACATGCTGTCTGTGTCTGGAGCTGCCCCCTTGCTCACCAAAACCCCCATCCCTCCTTAGAAAGAAGGGGAAATAGCTTAAAATCCCTGCAAAAAGTCTGGAAAACACCAATTCCTCTCACTTCACGCTGTGCAAGGATTTCACTGTAAAGAGAGCAGAGGGGTGCAATAGACCTGAACATGTGGAAGTGCTTCTTCGTCAACCCAAAGGTTTCAGGGAGGCTAAACCAGGCTTATTTTTGAATTTCTTTTTGTATGCTGTAAATTACTAAAGAGAGGTCCCAGATTTCAAACTCTGGCCTGGATTTCAACCTCCCAGGGAGCTGGGCTGATTGATTCTGTGGTTATAGTTCAACTGCTGTCACGCAGCCAGTTGCAAAACTGGCATGTGGTTCCAGCCTCGGATTTTGATTAGGTTTGGCCTAAGAGCCAAGCGTGTCTGAAGCTGTGGTTTCACATTATGTCTCTATTAAGTAATGCTTTGCAAATGCTCAGCCCAGAAGGAGAGATTACATTCCAAGGGGCACATACTGTTTTGAAACAGAACTGTTTTGTAAGTCTCAGGTTCCCATCTTCTGCATCATCTGGACCTGAGCAGCACCGAGAGCTGCCTGCAGCCCACACCTTGAGCATCATCCTCAATGGTGCAGTCCCAAGCCCCATCTGAGCCCCCTTCTCCCTCTGCCACCCTATAAAACTGGTGCCATCACCAGCAGATTCAGCACAGGTATGCCAAGGATCAAGACAGGTCTCCCAAGGACCACATCATGTCTCTAATGGCAAAAAGGGCCATAGGATTGTGAACCTCTCTGTATAATCCTACCACAAGGATCAAGTAATGCTTCCAACCCTGGTACAATGCCAAGCCTTGCTGTTCATCACCATGCCAGCCATGTCCCACAAACTGAGTCGTAACGTGGGACTTTCCCAGCTTAAAGCCTTCTGAGCAAAGCCAACCCCATAGTAATCAGCTCTGGGTGCAAGTGGTGGAAAGTGGGAAAAGTGAATGGAAAGAAAGTGATGGAAAGAAGGAAACGCTCAGTGTTTTTTTGGCTGAACAGTATGTGATGGTGGGATGAGGGGAATAACAGACCTGTGGGTTTTAATTAAGTAATGAGAAAACCTGTCCCTTGATCAAAGCAATGGGAAAGCCTTCACATGGCATTTATTTATCTCTAGGATAATCTGACTTAAGGGGCTGAAAAGCACTTTGCATCTGCAGACATTTTTACTGTTTCTGGCCATGCGAGCTTTGTCTCTACACATGTCTGGAGCTCTTGAAAACACATTCAATCAGCATGAACTAATCCTCACACTAGCCCAGTGAGTGTAGGTGAATATCCCATAAAACGGCTCATACCCCAAGGGCAGGGTGTGTTCCTGTATTGTGCATTTACTGCATATCCAACAGAACAAGGATTTGGGGGATACCTGTGCCCCTGCGACTCCCTCCTAGCGCCTGCACCATCTATATGGCAAAAGACACACATCAGTACATGGTATTTCTCCAGAGAAGGGCCATAGTGAAGAACAAGTGATTTCTCTCAGGGTAGCTCAAGAGCAGCAATCTGTCTCCTGCCTCAGAGCTGGGTTAATCACCTGTCCCTGCTCCCCTAATGAAGTCAGTGTATCTAATTAAACTTGATCTGAGTGAATTACGATTCATAACTTACCTAAAGTGACTATCAGAGTTAAGCAGCCTTTTGAAAAACAGAGTTCCTTGAAATACTGATACAACAAAGATCACTCTTCTAAAATCATTACTCATATTAATTGTGACATGATTTCTTTCTCTTCCCCTCCTGCTTGCTCTAAAGTGCTTACAGAGCTATGAGAGACTGAAGTGCTTTTTAACTTTGCAAACCATCAACACAGCTGCAGATTCATTTCCAGTTGCAGACACTTTCTGGCTAATTAAGTTAGAGCCAGAAGAAACGCAGTTTGGCTTTGATGTAAAGAGTTTATGGGTCTGAAAAAATAACCTTTATTTGTACTTTGGGCAAATTAATGCTTGAAATGGCTGAAAGGCAGACAACGGGCCTTGAACTATCATGCTTGCAGAGCTACTTCCGAGATTGAAGCTGGACATAAAAACTTCTTGGACAGGAGCCTGAAGAGCTCCCCAGCGAATAATTGTGCAATAGCAAGGGGATGAAGTAGATGATGAAATAAATCTCTTTTGCTTTCTCTGGTTCAGAAGTTATTTGAGTGCTGCTAAGGACATGATAGCAGCAGAGACTTTTAAGGCTCCTGTAAGACTTATGAAAGAAAAACACAACCAAAACCCCAGCAGCATTAAGAGCCAAGGGCCTTGCCATGCCTGCTGGCACAGTTCAGCAGGGCAGCAATTCCATGAGTTTTTGGAATTACCCAAAACTATTGGGAAAAGAACAGAACCACCAAGTGCCAGTCTGCAAAGAGGGAAAAGTCAGGCATTGCCATCAGGGAGCACGTGAACCAGGAGCATCTGCGGTGGTGGAAAACTTATCCCCTGCCTAAAGGACAAAATCACCCAACGTTCCTGCAAAGGACAGGACAGGACTCTCTTGGTCTTCTTACCATGGTTTATATCTGGTTTATCCAGTGAGCTGAGCAGGTAGATGGAAAATTACCCATTGCCTGAAGGCAACTGGGTATCTCCATATGGCAAGGGGAGGACAGAGAGGGCAAGGAGAGTGTCCCGGCACAGAGATAGGGTCTTGCAGCTCCACAGAGAAACTGAGTGAGATGAGAGATGCTGCCAGGGCTGGAGCAGCTCTGCTCTGCAGCCAAGTTGAGAGAGCTGGGCTGGTTCAGCCTGGAGAGGAGAAGGCTCCTTAAGGGGAGACCTCAGAGCAGCTCCAGTGCCTAAAGGGGATGCAAGAAACCTGGAAAAGGGTTTTTTACAAGGACCTGTAGGGATAGGACAAGGGGGAGTGGCTTTAAACTGACAGAGTGAGAATGAGCAAAGTTATGGCAAAAGGAGATGTGGACGCATAGGAGGAGAATGGTGGAAGACAGAGAGTGGAGCTGGGCTCAGAGCTCAGGAGGTACAAGTCTATAGAAAGCAATGAAAAACAGGTAAGTGACTTTTGAAAACATTAGATGGGAAGGTGGTGTCTGTGGAAGTGAATAGAATCCTATTGCCAGAATTCCTGCAATAAGAGTCACCATATATTGTGGGTTTTCTGCACATGAGGAACCTCAAGCATCTTGAAGGCTGCAAAAAAACCATGGCTCTGTGTTTCCTCTAAATGGCTTTAAAATACTGTGAAGGAAAACCACGAGCACCCTTTCATGTGATGTGGATTTTTTGAAGGTGGTGATGGGGAAATTTCTCCACTGACAACATAAATACAGCGTCAAATCTTGCTCAGTACTACAGCACCATCCTGAACCCCATCGTTAACGTGGGGTCTTTGCAGCGCATTAAAAGAGCACATGGCATCAGCTCTGGCGGAAGACATGAACCTCATATAAAGAAGAAGGTAAGAAGCAACAAAGGGAGAATTTAGTGCTGTGAACTGCCCAGCCAAAGCAGAACATATCATGGCTTTGAGATTTGTGCTCTAATACTTTGCATGACTTGGTAGAGTTTAACACAAAGGCAGAAAATGGTTAGCAGCTAAATGTTGCATCTAGGAAAACATCTAAGAGGAACTTGAGAGACTGGAAGGGATGGAGGCCTTTTTGTAAAGGGATTTGGGAGAGAGGCACCTACAAATGGTGCCACAAAACCAGGAAAACCTCTTTGAAGGTCAAAGCAGTTTTCCTGTTCCTGTAGAACAGGATTTGGTGGATGTAGACAAGCCTTTTGGTGAATGTGGTGGTTTCTGCTTGCATTTGATGTGGTCAGAGGACCAGAACAACACGAGATATGAAGCACAGTTTCCTGACTTCAAGGTGGTTTCCAGAGGATGTAATGAGATATGGGGCTATGAGTCCAGAGTGATGCAGCCAGCATAACACAATCACTCCTTGCAAAAAGAGGAAGGAAAAAAGGTCCTGAAAGTGGGAATGAAAAGTGAATTTATAAAATGCAATAAATAAACTTCAATTTATTTATTTATGTATTTATTTAGTACTGCACTGAGTTATAATTTCCTTAATTTATTTGGCCAATAGCACAGTAATTTAAATGGCAAAAGGAAAAGATTGCCTGTGCTGAGGCCCATCCCAGGTCTGACTGGTGATTATGTCTTGCATTTCCCTTTGAGGACTTCCCAATCCTCCCTCGCATCAATGGCTTACATTGGATCCCAGAAAATCAGAACAAATCTTAGGGAAGGGCAGAAGCCTAAAGATGTGCTCTGGAGCTCACATCTGACTCAATACCCTTTGAATTTGAAGAGAAATTAAAGTGTTTTCCAGGCTGACCTTTCAAATCTATCTATAGTACTTTGATGTTCCTAGACTAGCATCCGAGGACCTTCCAAATTTAACAGTTTTAGCTGTCAGCTACCTTTCCAAAACAGGAAAGTTCTGTGCTCCTGTAACTGAGCTAAGAGCCTTCAGCTCCTTTTAGAGACAATAGAGAGAAACAATTATTCAGTGATTCATCTGACCTATTTTAAACATCAGCTTCAGGGAAGCTTTAATCATAACCTACAAAATGTCTTTCCTCTCCATTGACTGTGGAGAAGTGTTTATCACATCATAGACATCTGCATTTACTCAGCCCCAATTGCATCCAGACAAACTAAAGCCCAGACTGATTTTCTTCGTTTCATTGGAGTTTGACATTTAAATGTCTTCCAAATCTGTGCGTGGTTACACAGACAGGGAAGTAAATCCAGGTCTGAATTCCAGGCATTATCTTCCTCCTGGGCCTAGTATAAAATGAGAAAAGGTTTGGATTTAGCTTCTCTTTTGGTTACAACTGAATTCTCCAAACAGGCCAATATGGTTTGAGTTCTTCTGTTCAACGGAGCATCAGTACCCCCAGAAGATGAAATCTCAGTGTTAGAATTCTCGCTCAGATTTGTTTGATCATTTAAAACTTAATCCTAACTCTAAATAAGTCTCAAATTTACATCACACCACTCTATCTAAACTCACATCTGCCCAGGCTGTTTTGCTTCAGATATTTACATTTCAGTCTTGTCAGAAAGTCTGAGCTGTCAGCCTGTACCATAGGTTAGATGAAGTTCTACAATAGGGTGAATATGGTTTGCAGGATTTCTTTGTAGTGATGTCATTCAGTTACTGTATTTGGCATTAAATTAATTTTCTAACTCAAGTAAAACATTGTATTTCCCAGGGGAAAAAAAAAATCATCTTGCCTTTCTCTTCCTTTCATGTATGCCTCTTCCTCCATGACAATTTTCACTCTTCTTCCACTAAACAACTCTTTTCCCTCAATGGGGAAGCAGAAAGGTGGTTTCCATTCCGTTCTACCTTGTAACTGAATCACAATTCCCATAAAGAAGAAGCAGCAGATGTCCAGTCCATTATTCACATCTTTTTTGCTGCCTTAACACTCCTTCTCCACTCATTCAACTACATGGGCAGCTCTTCCTGGCATTGCCTTCAAAACATTCTGAGCTCTTTACCTGTCTTGTTTCAGATCCTCTGCCCCCAACTCCTATCAGCCCTCAGCTACCACACTTGGAGTTCACTGACTCTGCCTGTTATAGAGGTTCCCTGCTTCTTCTTTCATAAGATCCTGAGTAAAGGTATCAAGATCTTGGCAAACTTGGCAATGATGCTCCTGGTGTTCAGCATTGCTATGACACATTCATCGAATCATAGAATAGTTAGGGTTGGAAAGGACCTTAAGATCATCTAGTTCCAACCCCCTGCCATGGGCAGGGACACCT
>JASSUY010016595.1:0-12816 GCA_032466535.1 Forpus xanthops | reverse complement strand
CTGTTCTTATCTCAACCTGTGGGAGTTGCATTCTTTTGATTCTCCTTCCCATTTCCCCGGGACTGAGGAAGAAAGAGAGGGGAGTGACCAGAACTGTTTGAGGGGCCTCAAACCACGACACTGTGTCACTTAGCCAGGGTGACCAGTTCCCTTGAAATGGATTTAATTGAAAATACAGGTAAATTACAGGCTTTTCTGACAGCATTTACAGATTAAGTTTCTAATCTTCAAATGTGCACATGCTTATGCAAGCAGACAAAGTGCAAAAGTAGGCTGGTTTTGTCCATTGGGTATATATCTGAAATTAAACACTTTAATAAAATTTTACAAGATTCAATTTCTAATGTACTTCTTCCCATGTTTTTGCTATTGTCTGTTTGCTACAGTTTTCAAAGGTGCCTTGCAGGCAGGAGTTGATGATTCCCACAAGAAATTTTTACTGCTTCTGGCATAGTGGTAGTGGAACGGCTGACCACAAAAAAATTGCCTCTGACTACACCTGTCTCTTGTTCCTCCTGTTGTGACAGCTTCTTCATCACCTAGCTGTATTACATGCTGGCTGAATCCCTCTGATGAGTCTTGACGTCATTGTAGTCCCTGTGTGAGATAGTCACTGAACCAGGTCATTGTCAATTTAAACACTAGGATTTGAAAATTTCAAGGGTAGTTGTAGCTTCTGCTCTCAAATAGGTTTGGTTTGTAAAACAATTTTTTGTTGGTAATATTGAAACAAATTGAATAGAATAAATATGTTTTCAGACAAGAGTTCACATGACCTCCTTGGAAGGGATTAGAAGAAGGAAAACTACCTAAAACTCAGCCCTGAAAGATACTATCAAGTTTGATAGTTGTCTTGGTATATTTTTCTTAAGATGGTGACCTGGTTTAACCCCAGCTGGCAACTAATTACCGCGCAGCTGCTTATTCACTCTCCTCACCACCATCACTGGGATGCAGAGAAGAACTGGGGGAAGGTAAAAACTGTGGATTGTGAGAACTGTTTAATAATTAAAATAGGTATAATAGTAATAATAATGAAAAGGGAAATAATAAAAAGAGCGAAAGATATAAAGCAAAACAAACAAAAAACCCACAGCAAACAGTAGTGATGCACCATACAATTGCTTACCTCGCTGCTGACCAATACCCAGACTGGGCAGCTGTCATGGGTTCAGCAGCAGCAGTCATTTTTCTCCTTCGTAGTAGCTGGTGCAATGCTGTGTTTTCGACTTTTGGCCTGGGAACAGTGCTGATAACACCAGTGTTTATAGTTACGGTTTAGAATGTTTTGGTCTGACCAAGAAGTTTCTGAGTCTCATACTCTGCCAGGGAGGAGGGGAAGCCGGGAAGAAGCAGAGACAGGATACCTGTCTGAAACTGGCCAAAGAGGTATACCGTACCACAGCACATCATGCCCCAGATGTAAAACTGGGGACAGGAGCCCAGAAGTGATAATTCACAGCTTGGTTGTCGAGTGGTGAGCAGTTGTGCCCTCTTCCCTTATATTTCCCTGGTCATTGTTGTTAATGGTGGTAGCAGCAGTGGTTTGTGTTACACCTTAATTAGTGGACTGTTCTTATCTCAACCCGTGGGAGTTACATTCTTTCAGTTCTTCTCCCCATTTCCCCCTTCCCAAAGTGAGGGGGAAGAAGGTGGGGAGAGTAAGTGAGTGGGCTGAGTGATTTATGGCTTAAATCACAACAGCAGCAATCAGTCCCTTCCAGGTAAGTCCCCCCAGTTTCTATACTGGGCAAGACATGCCATGGTACAGCATACCCCTTTGGCTAGTTTGGGTCAGGTGTCCTGTCCGTGCTTCCTTCTGGCTTCCTGTGACCCTCCTCACTGCAGAACATGAAATTGAAAAAGCCTTGATCAGGGTAAGCACTGCTGAGCAACAACTAAAACGTCAATGTGTTAGCATTATTCTCAGACTGGAAGCCAAAGCACACCACTATGCTAGCTATAAGGAAAAAAAAAAAATAGCTCTATTCCAGCCCAAACCAGGACAATAGTCTTCCCAGTCAGTATTACAGCAGCTGATCTGTCTTTCTGCAAGGCAAATAAAAAGCGATTTTGTAAATGTTAAAATTAAATGCTATTTGTCATGCTGGTAACTTCCACACGCTATATCCCAAACACAGCTTTGATACAGATATAAATGATTTCTTGCATCCTGAGGTGAGTAAGAAGGATATGGTCACCTGGAAGAGTGGTGAAATAAGTGCCCACATCTATCATAGTGCCCAGAGGATCTGTGTTAGCAACAGAGCAGGATCCATCACTCTTAAAAAACTCAGGTCTTTCGTGTGGTGCCGTAATATTTTTTATGGCACTTAACAGAATGTCTTGCAGTAACTCACCTGAAGTCGCTGATTCTTAATGACCATATGGAAAAAATTTTGCACTGTGAGCATTCTTGCCAAGTCCAAACTCAGAATTTTAGGTCAGAAGACAATGTAGGTTGGATCTGGGGTTACATTTTTGGCCTCACTTATTTGATTTTCAAATCAAATTTTTCAAACATTTCTCTGTCTTAGATAATTAATTTGGATTGCTAACAACCTTATTTTGTAATGCAAAAAGATGACAAGTAATTTATGTTTCATTCTCTTGAATCTTCTTATGAAAAGTTAATGTTCCTGGGCTTTGGTTTCCTAAACTTTTTGTGTTTTTGATGTAGCTAACTCCTAAGCTTCCTCAAGGGAGAGAAATGAATTCTTCTATAGGAATAATTGGAGTAAGTGCTAGAGCTCATACCCTAGAGGAACCTTAGTCTCTCTTCAGTAAGGAAGGAGTCAAAGTCATGCATAAGCCGTTGCTAATGATCTGCCTCTTACTCTCAGTCACATGGCTATCATCCAGTTGCCCCTTTCAGTCTCACTCATTATTATGACTTTTCAAAGCTTCCTTCCCTGAGAGAGAAGAGCTTTCTAAACCTATAACTTATGACCAAAAGTATCTAAATTTGCTAAAAACAGGCAAAGTTTTGATTTTAGGAAACTTTCATATACACAACCCTTTCCATCCTTTTCCTACAAGAGTGAGACCTACTTTTCCTTCATTCATGATCAAACCTAGTGAAAGTGAATTGCTACATTGTTACTTTACTGAAAGTCTTATGTCCTAACAGAATAGTGTAGGGCAATCAATTATTACATGTCCATGTTTTGCTATGACAGCTTCTTTTGTGATTTCATCTTAAAGCCCAAGAAGATTTTGCTGTGAAGGAGATCTCTGCTGGATGGATTTGAATTGTAACAAGCTCTCAAGATAGTGACTTTAATCTGGTTCCTTATTTGCTTTCTTTTATCTGCTTGTATCTCTCATTTTGTCTAAGGTGTGATGTGGGGTTTTTTTGCCCTTTTCCTGTTTTATCTGCTGTACCTGTGTGATAAGGTCTTTTATGTTTGTTTATCTTTTGATAAATGAGTTCTAAAAGTCTCTTGCTTGAAAGTGTCTTCTCTGAAATACCGTTTTGGGATCCTGCTGTTTTATTTGAGCTTGGCTTTAAATGGTCTCAGGAAAGAATGTGGTGTTTATGTGGATGACTGACTGGCTTTACTGTATTTTTCTGAACCTTTCACCATTAATATCTATCACTTTAGTGGGGGGAGGAGGGAGAAAGCTCTGTGTGATATGTTTATGAAGTGTGTATGCAGTCCAGGAAGTACATGTTTGGAAGTGTATCTGTGTTACAGAAAGTGTAAGTCTGTTAGGCTCTATAACCAGTAAAAATGGGAAATGGCCATAAGATAATGAGATACCTAGCTTAGGCTCCTCCTCAAGAATCAGCCTGTACTTTCCAGAGGGATCTCTCCTGAGTACGGGCTATAGAAGGGGAACTGAGGGTTTCAACTCTCCAGAAGAAATCTGTTTTTTACCCAGCACACCACTGAGCTGTGGAGCACCTTGCCTCATGATGTTGTAGATGCCAAAAAGTTTACACAAGCAAAAAAAGCAGTAACTAGTAACTGAGTTAGAGATGAAAAAATCATTCAGAGCAATGAGATGGAAACATGCCAACTCTAGTACAGGAAATCTTTGAATGACTCCTTTATGCAGGGTACTAGAAAATTCTGAGAAAGCTTAGTATTTGCTTGTCTTCATCATATGTTTGTCCTTAAGCATCTTCTGTTTGACAATGATACCCAACTCTACCACATGGTCTAGTTGTTTCCACGTTCTTACATACAGAAATCTTACTGACTCTTGTGCATAATCCTCATCTGTTCTGGTCACTGCAGGAAAATGAAATATCTACCATATTTTAAGTAAGGTCCGATTATTTTTTTGTGTGTTTTTTTTAAACTGATGTATTAAGACTCCCCATACTTTTTACGGTAGAAGTGTGAAAATCTTAGAAGATAGAGCTGAATACAGCTAGCGAATTAATGTTACTCATTCCTGCATTCCATTATATTATAGATAATAGTTTATGAAAATATTTTTTCAGGTAATTAAAAGTTTCCACAATAGCAAGTGCTTAATTTGTTGTTTTTTAAAGCTCCTAGTAGGACTTGAAGTCTAAAAGATAACGTAAATGTTAAACTCAAATACTGAATATGTTTTCAGCTTATTTCTGTAGATAAGCCTGGTCTCATAATAATAAATTCCAGCTATTTCTGCTCTTAGTATCTGTGAAGACTTCTCATTGCAGGTTTTCAGCTTTAATTTCTGATTCACACTTAAATATTGTTTACAATTTCAGGTGTGTATCTGAAATCTTGCATATCACTAGTGATATGTACTGTTTATGTGGATGGGCATGCTTAGTTTTCAGTGGTTAGTTTTAGATGCATGACCAATTCATACCACTGTCAGGGTTGGCTTGTGTTCCCTACTTGCCGGTAGTAAATCAGTAACAAATAATTCAGAAGTATAAGTATTCTTTTAAAATAAATTAAGCCTTTAAGTATAAAAAGATTGCATGTTTACAGTACAGTGTAGAAAAATAAAATTGATTTCATTTATTCTGAATGAATGAATACATATGAAAGAATCATCCAGCTGAAGACCAATTTGAATATATCCCTAAATGTATTTACATCTTAAGAATTCTACCTTTTTTGTGTTATCAAAGTGGTTAATAAATACCATTTCTCATTTTAGCCGTATGTTGTGAATGCTGATAATGTTCAGGTTTCTCGCATGCACTTGAGTCAGGGGTTGTATATCTAAGGGAATTGTTGAGCCACGACAGAAGGACTGTTGTGCCCTTCACAGGTCACTAGTTTCTGATAATCTCATTTTATCTTCAGTGCTTGTTTGCAAGAAAGATCACATAAATGTGATGCTGTTGAGTGATGCTTTGGCTGTTGTGAAGGACTGCTTGGGACAAAGTTGGTACTACATTAGGGAGGAAAAAGCTTTTGCTCAAGGAAGTCTGAAATGCAAGGCTCTCCGGTTGCTTTTTCCAAGGTAATAATTTCACTCGGGCTTTCTTCTTACACTCCCAAAAGGCATTACATACATAGCCTTGCTAATGTACTCCACAACCTCTTTTGGAATCAGCCTGTGCAATTTTTCTGTAGTAATGGTGGAGTGTCTGGTCACATTAATTTTATATTGTTTTTCTCAAGAGAATGCATGACATCTCAAGGAGTTGTAGCCCAGAGAGTGCCTTCTTATTGCTGCTGTATGAAGGGAAAGTGGGAACAGCTTACCACAGTATGGACAGGAGTTTAGGGGAACTAAAGGGAAAAAATGTAGGTATAAAGCCTTTGGACTAATCGGATGAAAGCAATACGTTTGGGTCAGTTATAGCGTTATACAAGGGAGAGTAGAGTTTGGGCATGCTTAGTTCTTTTTGTTCTGCAAGTCCTTCACCAAGCATTTGCATAATAAAAGCAGTATTGACATAGCTGCATTTCAGGTCCTGAGCATACATCCACATAGACACCACTTGTGCAGCTAACATCTAATTAATACTACCTTTGAAGGAGTCTTAGGCAGTGTATGGGAGGGATAATTTTGCCTAGTTCTTGGGGGGAGTTAGAGGAAAGAGACCCAAACCAAACTTTACTCAGCAGTTTCTCGGTAAAATAAAAGCTGAACACACACTGGTTGAGGAAATGGATTACATAAGCATCTTACAACCTTGAACTAAAAGTAGAACAAGCAAAAATCCCTATTCTATAAATATTAACTGTTGAGTAGATGATATATTAAAACTCTCAATCAGGGATTATTTTTCTTAATGTGTTTTCTCCCTTACACCCCCTTGACACTCTATAATAATGAACAAGTTATTTAGTTAATGAAGAAAGCATCTTGTATTTAAAGATCTCCATATTAATGTGACCTTCCTTTGTTCATAGCTGTTAATATTTATTGCCTTTTCTTGTTGAGATTTTATTTGGTGTTCTGTGACAAACAAGAGTATGATTAGTGAAGCTGTAAAGTTCTCATGGTGGCTGCTTGTGTTCCCAAGATAGCAGCATTAGTGTCTGCAGAAGCAGTTAATGCTGTTTATCATTAGTGACAGAGGCTGGGAAGGACCTTCTGTGGCTTTTATCTTTCACCTTGCCAAGAGATGTTGATGAGCTTTGTGATTTAAAAGCATAGGTGATATTGTCATACTTATATTCATTTCACATAGACAAGTGCACCAGTAAAATAATTTTGTTGATTAATTAAAACAACATTACTGTAGAACTGGACAGGCTGTGAATGGATAGCATTGGGAAAAATAGCTCTCAGCACCTTGTTTACTTTATACTGAATCTAACATTTTCAGAACTTGTACAACAGAAGTATAGGTTAGTATTTTGCAACTGGTTTTCCACTTGATTTTTTCAGCAGTATTTAGAGTGAATTTTAAGGTTTCTTTGAGTTTTGAGTTTAGAATCTCAGACTCTGTGTCTAGAGTAAAAGAATCATAGCAATTTGTTGCAATGGACCTTGCTTTTGGAAACACTCAGAATGTCTTGTAAAATTATGTGCCTTATGGACCTTAATATTCCAAGTTCCTTTTGTATGTATGTGCTTGTGTACCTTGCATCTCCTCTGTTTCTATGCAGAATCTTTCCAACGTGCAGCTTGTCCAATATTTAACAGTTTAAATGTGCATACTTTGGAAATAGATTATAAATGCTTTTGTGCCAAAGGCTCTTTTTAGGATTCTGCATATGGAAAAAGTTAAAATTTGGTGTGTCTTGTATTTTACTACTGAAACTCTGTTTCAGCATAATTTGACTTGGCTGTCTATGATTTGTAGAATCTCATTTATAAATGAACACTTTTGATGAATAACAAAAATAGTTGCACATTTGTGTATCTATTTATCTAGACCTCTTAAAAATCCTCCTGATGTTTAAAAGTTGCTTATTTTGAGAGCAAAATCCAATAGAGGTAATATGACTACTGGTCAGAGCAGATCTAGACTACTAAATTTATGATCCTTATTTATATGCTGGAAAAAGTAAGAGATTTGATTGGGTATTTTCACTGTAGTAGTGTCAATGGAGGGAAGGTGATATATATCTAAGGCTAACCGTAGAAAATGTTCTGAGCTGAGCTCCTTATCAAAAGCTAAGAGCCAGTTCCACAAAACCTTTTTGAACTTAACGTTATGTGGAGGGAATAGGCTTATGGCATTAGAATTTAAACGGCAGTGAGGACATGAAGTACACAGGCCTTTCCTGTCAGCTCAGAGAATGAAGTGCCCAGGTATGACATCCCCTTTGGAGAAAGTACCTTTTTCTGATGATATATATCCCTTTTTGTAGTTGTGAGTGTTTTAAAGTGCTGATGACTTGCAAGTATTTATACTTTGGTGATTAAAATATTCCAATATATGTTCTTTATTATTTTTCTTTATTATTTTAAACTAATTTAGCATGTGTCATTAACCACATAAATAATACAGTTGTCTGTAAAATTTTGATCTCTAGCTAGTCGTAGCTGCTTTGGTTAGTGAAAGGCATAGAAGAAGAGGTGTGTGAGGGTGCAGGATTTTGTGATTTGTGACGTGCCACCTACATAATGATTAATTGTAACGCTTCTTGTCTGTTTGCATGGTTGCAATATTTCTAATAAGGATTGGAAAAAAATATTTTGTTTCTTAGGAAAGTTTAGGATTTATTTCTTAACTTACTTGAATGTTGTATACCTTTCTGGTTGAATTTGTTCCATTGAGTGATCTCTGATAATTTTTCATCTGAATTGGTTAAGGGCAAACTTTAAAGGCTGAGTATTATATTTTCTTGTAACAGCTCATTTTAACTGCTCAAGGTATGACAAAACAGTACTGCAAAAGGGAGGTACAGGTTAAAATGCATGCACGTATACACCTGCTTACATGATATATGATTGCACCCTTTTTTTATAATCATTTGTTCTTACAAATGCAGAAGTGCTGCTTCAGTTTTAAAGGGAACAGAATATCAAAGGAAAGCCTAATCTTATTATCTTCTCACTAACATAATATTGACTTAATTTCATATACTGGGCAGTCAAATGTTACTCACAGAGACTTTTACTATGACCTATTTACAATCAATTTGACTCAGTAAGCTTTGCCTACAGAAAGTTCTAGTTTGATTTTCATTTTGATTTTTTAATGACCTCTGATTCATTTTTTATTTATTTGTGAGATGTTTTCAATATTGCTTATTCGCTAGGCTATCTTTTGCATTCCTTTTAATCTCGTTCCACTGTTATTTTATGTTCTCTAATAAACCAAGTATGAATAGACAAAGTTCTATACTGCTGTACAGTTAAGATTTTTACACTGACTCTTCTTCTAGACACAAGGTGAATGGAAAGTCTTGGGAAGCTGCAGTTAACCTTTATTGAGTTCTCCCACTGGTAGACATGTACTGACATGGATCTAAAACCTACAACAAAAATAATTTCTTTCCAAGTGATAGAAGACCTTTGATCATCCAGGCCAGTTTGTTGAGCCTTCATAAAAAAGCACAGTACTGATTTAGGCTGTTCTGTTCTTTTGTTGTTCTTAAGAGGACTGAGGATTCCTAATGACTAAGAATTAAAAGATGGTTGTTTTTGTTGACCTTTGACAACTGGGAAATGAATGGCTGGAGTTCGCAAGTTTAGAAAATGGTTGGAGTGACTGAGGATAAAATTTGGTGCATAACTAATGTATCTGTTTACTAACTCCGTGAAAAACATTTCTGTGATGACTAAATCTTGTGTCCGCTTTCCCTAATAAGGCTGAGATTATCATATTCACCCAGAATATCATGGCTATTACATGTTTTCCAAAATTAAGCTCATTTGGGCATAAACAGATCTTTCAATCCATGTGGAATTTAATCACAGACCTCACAGAAGTCGTAGACTGTTTTTTGCAACCTGAGTTGCCTCTGTAGGAGGGGGAAGCTGGTTTTCAGGCCAGTGGTAAGAACTGATGCATTTTCCATCCATGAGTAGAATTAGCATGGTGTTACTACAGTATCTCACAAAGCTTTTTCATTAGGCAGAAGATAGAGAGTTTGACTCACTACATTTAACCACTGAAGATTCCAGGTACTCTGCAAACCCAAAGCCCAGGGAGATCAAAATGGACATTTCTTTCAAGCCTCAAGAACTTTTCCCATATTCTAACTTGGAAACAATTCTGTCAGTGCCAATGAACTGGATTAAGAAGGGTTATTATTTAATAAGGCATTTCCATCTGTGTTTTATTTCATGCCCACAAGAATCCGTTTCTTTTACTGCTGCAATATAAGAAACCATGTAAATTGCTACTGATGAAGCAGAGACAAGGACTTCCAAACTTTGTTCTGTAGAACTCCCAAATCTTTTATATTCCATTGTTATAATATAGAGTCAAGCTCTTTAATTATATTAGCTTTTTTTGAATAAGTTTCCTGTTGTCTAATCTGAATAGGCTTTATGTGCTAGCTGGGAGATTTTTAGATAACAATTAGTTTAGGTAACCTCAAACTTAATGGTAGGGTGAGTTCATTAAGGTCAATGCTAATACTATATTAGTTTTGTATGAAACTCGAGCATACAAGGAAAACACTGAGTAAGAGGAAATTTTAATATCTGTAACTACCAGTAATAGATCAATTGTTACTATGTGCTCAATGCAAGTAGCAATGATCAGCAGGAAAGCATGGGCTAAAATTAATGTAAATTAATATTTCTGCAGGCTCTATTTGCTTAAGATTTATTTGTAAAGACCCCCAAAAGATCCACCAAAATCTTAGTTCAGCAAGAGAGAGAGAGAGTTGATCCATAGGCTTCTTGATGATACATTTATTTAACAATTGTTAATACAATTAGAAATATAAATAAAAGTTCAAAGAGAAACTTGTAAATTGTCTTAAAAAAAATGCTTAGGAAAGAAAGAAATGCTTTTAGATAATACTTAGATTTTTACTTACATAACAGCCTTCTGTCTTTCTCCATAAGGAAACTGAGATGTAGAGAATATTGTTCTGTTTGAAATGATCTAATTTCTTCATCTGGTAAAGGCTTTAGCAGTAAATTGTAGGATGAATGTCATCTTTCCTTGCTTATTCATTTCTGTCTGCTTTGTGAGCACACTGTCATTTCTTTTTCTTTTTCAACTAGATCTAAGACCATGTCTGACATCTTATTGTCTTTCTTTTGAATAAAGATATATGGTGCTTTTAGTCCATTTTCTGCTGTATGAGATGTGATGAATTACAGCCTGCTTTTGTTTAGCTCTATTAAGGAAGCCTCTGTAGAAGCCTGCGACCATCTAACATAGAAGAGCTTGTGCTCACTTTCTTCATCTGTTTGGCTAGATCACTGACCTGCTGTGAAATAGATGGGAAAGCTATTCAGTCCCAATAAGCTAATATTGATATAAATTATTTGCTACGTAAAAAGAAAAAAAGATGCTAGCAGATAGGCAGGGAGAGGTTTGTACAAACCATTTGTGAACCTGTAGTCTAAGAAACTTCTTTGCCAATTTTATCA
This sequence comes from Forpus xanthops, assembly GCA_032466535.1. Classification (NCBI taxonomy): domain Eukaryota; kingdom Metazoa; phylum Chordata; class Aves; order Psittaciformes; family Psittacidae; genus Forpus; species Forpus xanthops. The sequence goes on along the minus strand of JASSUY010016595.1, from coordinate 1,899 downwards.
TGCTTTTACTTATGTTTTCATGGGAGCTGACTCAAGTCTTTTTCTGTGGAATTGAGTACGAAGGAAAAGAATCATCAGCTTTCATACATGAATGTTTTTTTCAAACTTTTTAAACACAAATGGGAGTGAAAAATGATGTCTCAATGAAATCTACTTATGTGTATGAACAAAATAAGCATCGAATTATTGCTTTTTATGGTAGGATAGTATTCATTAAGAGGAAGTGTTCCTCAGTGTTGAAACAGCATCTTACATTTTTAAGGTTGTTCTCCCAAGGATACTTTTGGAATAGTGCTGAACTTTTCTGTTAAATACTAGAAACGTTTTCCTTTGTGCACAGGATGAGCCGAATGCCAATTAAGAGGAGTTCTTTTCCTCTGTCTCCTCTTGAACCCCTCACTGCCCAAAGTGAGCTCCTTTTTACTGAAAAAATCTTTTGTTAAAAATGATTGCATAAAGCTGCTAAACAACGATGTCCTGATTCTGGTTGAAGAATGCAGCTGTTCTGTGGTCTTTATTCCTGACATCTGTTGTAATGTCAGATATCAGTAACAATGATCAATTGTAGGTGCAGATTTTTGGTTATGAAAAATTTGCTTCCTAATCAAGTAGTTTTTATTTGCTAAAAGTTACAATGTAAAGAAGGCTTTGTGGTAGCAATGATGAAGTAACTAAGGCTATGCTCATGTTTCATTATGTATTTGCCTTTGCCTCATAAAGAAGCAAAAACTTTTCAGAACTTAATTAATCGCTTGAGGATGAGGCTGCAGAATTAGATGTAAGATGAAGACTTCTAAATGAAATACTATGGTCTGTATTTAGTTTAACTCTTTTTAGGCATGAGACTATTTGGGGAGTGGCTAGAATAGGTACATAACCAAAGCTGACTCTTCAGTTTATATTTTGAAAGTGAATCAGTTCTTTAGTAACACTCAGTGCTTCAGATATTGATACCAACACCTTGTTTTGGTGTTTGTACAAGTAATTTACTGTAGGATTATAGTAGAATATCATTTGGAGGGGACCTTGAGATGTCTCCAGGTAAACCTCCTGCTCAAAGAGGGTCAGCTAAAGGGTCAGACCAGATTGCTCAGGGTTTTCTCCAGCTGGGACTCTAAAATCCCCCAGGTTGAAGATAATACAATCTCTCTGGACAACCTGTTTCACTGCCTGGCTGTCCACATAAGGAGAATTTCTTTCCTTACTTTTAGGTTGATTTTCTCAAATTTCTGCTTGTAAAAACAAGCCCAGACCTTTAGGCATCTTTTAAATATCTCATATTGGGCATGGTGGTGTTAAAGGCCAGGCCGGACAGAGACTTGGGTGACCTGGTTTAGTGTGAGATGTCCCTGCCCATGGCAGGGGGGGTTGGAACCTGATGATCTTAAGGTCCTTTCCAAACTTAGTGTCATGGGTTCAGCAGTAGCAGTCATTTCTCTCCTTCTTGTAAGCTGGTGCAGCACTGTGGTTTTTTATTTTGGGCCTGAGCACCAGTGTTTTCAGTTACTGCTTGGTAATGTTTTGGTCTGACCAAGGACTTTCTGAGTCTCATGCTCTGACAGTGAAGAGAGCAAACCAGGAGGAAGCAGACAGGACACCAGACCCAAACGGACCAAAGAGGTATTCCATACAACAGCACATCATGACCAGGATGTAGAAACGAAGAGAAGATACCTGGAATGGTGGTGGTGCAGGGGGGGTGTGCACGGCATGGCCAGGATTTGGTATGAGGTGATGGGATGCACTGTGTAGTTGAGCTTGGTATCAGGTGATGGGGCGGCACTGTGTGGCATGGCTAGGTATCAGGTGAAGATCTGTTGTATTTCTCTTGTATTATTATTGGTGGTAGCAGTATTGATTTATGTTATACCGTAGTTAGTAAACTGTTCTTATCTCAAC